>JAVQJW010143868.1:0-12135 GCA_036025195.1 Hypseleotris klunzingeri
TTCATAACACGTACCTACAACATTTGCATAGTACAGTAGTTTTTATGCTACAAGTTTTATTTCTACTTTTTACTATAATAAAAACTACATACCTGATTTTACTTAACAGATAGAAGACAGATAAAATGTGCTATGTTGTTTAGCCCACTTTAAAGCTTTGTTCTTTTGAGCTGGTCTCCCAGGTTTCTTATATTGTGATGGATGGTGTTTAGTCACTTAGTTAAATTTGTTCTTTGGCCTATACCCCACACACCCAGGATTATCTGTTCTCCATCCCCCATCATTTCTCTTGTCTCCTCACGGCCCAGTCCGCCTCACCTTTAGCCCCAAGTCTTCTGCCTCTTTCAAATGCCTTCTGTTTGGAGCCTATAGACCTCACAGTGCCTCACATGTGCATGGCTGTTGTTTTAGGCCTGGCAGTGGGCTAGGGTTTAGTCCTTGTTTCTCCTGCTTTAGTCCTAGTTTAGACCTGGTTTATATGTCTAGAACTTACTTTGGAGGACTTGGGGACATTTTAGGGGAACTGGAACCACATAGACAAACATTTCCCTTGTCTGACACTGCGCTATAGGCCACATGAATAAAAGTAAGGTTGGGGCGAGAACATCAGCTGTGATCAGATTATCCTTCTGGTGTAGTCCTTAGACCATCTCTGCAAACTCACCTTTTAAGCAGCAAAATAAATACAACAGGGGTGATAAGCTCTAGGGGCCACCTCCATAGCTACATACAACAAGTTCTTGTCCCAGAGGAGGACCCCCTAATCCCTTGGCTTGAGTAACCAGGGGATTTGTCTAGGAAGCATTGTCTGATAGAAGGAGAATGGAGCTCTAAGGAATGGCAGCGTAGGGCTGAGAAGCAAAGGAAGATGGTGGAACACAGAGATGCATAGCCACATAACTTAAGCAGCAGAGAGGGAGAAAGGAAATGCAAAAGAAGGATCAAAAGAACTGAAAACTGGGGATTAAAAAGCTTTTAACAAAACTAGTGAGAGTGACATGGGGGTAAGGGAAGGATGGGCTAGTGGAGATGGAAGCCTTGAGCATAGATGAATAGCTGACTATGAAAAAAAAAAGAATTGTAAAAATTTTAAAAGTTAGTTGTGGCTGTGACAGTGCTTACAAAATTGTGGTTAATGTAATAATTATAGCGAATATTGTGATATTTTTGGCATTTCAAGATTATTTAAAATGTATGTTTGAATTTGTCAAAACTAAACAAAAACTAAACCAAGACTATCTAGACCAAACCTCTGATTGGACAGGGGTATTGCAATATGTATTATGTATTGTAATGTATTATGTAGTTTCCATCGTATGCTCTCAATATTAATATTAAAATCTGAAGACGGACAGACAGACAACAGACAGCACAGACTCAAGTGAACAAAGCTTGAATCTCAGCTGGGTGGAGAGACACTATAATTTTTACTTGGATCATGTTAAATTGTTTGCCCACAGATTATGGCTCATAGTGTAAATTACATAAACAGACATACACACATGGGCATACAGTCTCCATTTTCACAGTGGCAATTTAGACCAATATAACAGGTATGGTACTGCTCCTATATTTTTCACTATAGCAATGGTACAAACACATAGAGTAAAATGTGGGTTCTATCTACATCAGTATGTGTGTGGTATCCTACAGCTGGTCCCCACTGAGGGTAACTGAATGTACCAGAGATTGTTTATCAGTTTTTGCCCCTCTATTCTCATGTCGCCAGAGAATTGGACATTGCTCCAGCCTCCCCAAGGACTCCGGGAGGGAAAATTTGAGCATTAGTGGGATATGGTTCTGCATACTAACTATTGGACATACGCCTTACAAAGGCTGACTCAAAACTCGCTTCTATAGGCAGACAAAGGGCATAGACTATGAAAAAGTGCACCATGGGAAATGCATCTAAACCAAATGTCGTGTGTTTGTTTGGTCTCGTGCAGCTCCCTCTGCAGTACCCACAGTTCACCTGATGGCGGCCACGGCTAGTACCATGAGCTTGTCCTGGTTGCCTCCAGATAAGCCCAATGGAATTATTCTTGATTATGAAATCAAGTACCATGAAAAGGTAAGCAGCAATGTTAGTTAGTTCAATTTAGTTCATTAATTCTGGTCTGGTTTTATTTATGTTGCTCTTAGGAAACAATGTCTCTGCAGATAACAACAGTAGCAGTGAAAATTCCTTGCATTTTTCTTCTTGTGTGCCTGTGTGATCGCATTTCCCTAATTAGCTTTACCTCTGCCTCCCTATCTAGACGTTTTATGTTTTCATTATGCTTTGTACTGCTATAATGCTACCTTTGTTTTCTCCTTATACTCTTAAGTTGAAGTTTCCTCTTCCTAGGGACACAAAGCTATAGAATCCGTCTGTGTATATTGAAGCAAAAATTTTGCCTTCTTAGGATCAAGGAGAAGCTATTGCCCACACCATGACTGCCCAAAGAAGCAACGCTCGCATTGAAGGCCTCAAAGCTGGTACTCCATACGTGGTACAAGTCCGTGCCAGAACGGTTGCGGGATATGGCCGATACAGCAGTCCAGCTGACTTCAGCACCAATCTTCAAAGTATGTCTATGCATTATTTATATTTGGATATTTGGTCTTTTCAGCAGTTCACCCAAAAAAGATTTAGCAAATATTCAGATCAGGTTCAGTTTAGCTCATTATCTGTATTCATTACTAAGCAATGACATCGAGCTAAATGCATTATTTAAAAGAAGATATCTATCTGTTCATTTTAAATTAGTTCTGAACTCAGATATGGTGCCTCAGCAGATGGTTTTCTTATTTATTTTTATATTGCAAAGAAAGCAGCAGAATTTGGCAGTCTATCAGAGCAGAGCACTCTTGGGGATGTCAAAGTATAATTTTTTAATAGTAAATATTGCTTTTTCATTTTTCAGCTGACCCACCAAAGACATGGCAAGAACTGTGGCCGCTCATTGTAGGATCCATCACCGCTACCTTCGTCTTCATCATTGCTGTTGTGGTTATTGCCATCGTCTGCCTAAGGTCAGAAAATACATATAGCAACTATATACTGTATAGTGCAAGATTGTGTAAGATGCAAATTGACAAAAAAGGCAACAAAAAGTGAGCAAACACCAAGGACAAAAACTAGAAAATATACTGTTGTTGTTTCCTCAAATGTCGACTTTATTTGCAGTCACCTTAGAAAAGTCTCAAATTTCTCTGGCACCTGTGAAGCTGCTGAATGCAAGATTAGCTCTGAGAATGTCTGAATAGTAAACATCCTTGGCCAAAATGTTTCGCCCTCACTGGACACAGCATGGTGGATGGAGCAGATGTTAGGCCTGATAGACTTGCCCTTATGGCCCTGTGCTCACAATCAACTTTTCTGAACACAAAGAGCCCAGATGCTGCCCTGTCTGCTCGGCCCAATTGACTGAAGATGCGTCCCACTGCTCAAACCCTGACATTTCATCGGCAAGTTCTGAATACTTTAGTTTATCCCCACAGCTCTCAGTTGTCAGAATGCAGTGTGAGTGTCCACCTTGTGAATATCCAATGTATGTGTAGCCCCCAGCACTGACTAGCGCCCACTGGGTCTCCACCACAAGCCAGTCCAGGCAGTGGCTGACAGGCGTGGGCACTGCGGTCATGCTACACTGAATAATAATGCGCCCCTTTTCTTCTCCTACTATTTTCACACCACCTTGGTTTATCCACTACTCTGACTGCCACAGAAGCAAACAGTTATACTACAAAACACAGAATCGGCATATTCCGGAAAGTAAATTAGAATTTGAAATGATATGCAAATCACCATCGGGTATTATTGCCCTGGATACTGGTTAGACAACAAGGGAAACGCATTAACATGTAATTTCAACAACCCACCCCCCTCTTACTGTTATTATTGGTACACCCTTGACTGGTTTGCACTCAATACAGAGTAAAATACGCTAAATTACAGGGTATATAAATTAAAATAGCTGTAATATTGTACTGAATGAAGTCTGCTTTCGATATCATCATCTTTTTTGGGCTTTTCCTACAGTCCACCCCTACATATAAGTGATTCTGCACTGAGCATTGATGCAGGCTTTATTTATTTTCATGCCTCCACTGCAAAAAGACACATTGTGCTCACCGAGATGCTACTCTGCAGAAATGAGCCATGTTCAGTTTTCTTTTGATGCCTTTGTTTATTTGCTCCATGCTGCGTGGAGTCAAAGTTATTCATTCTTTGTTTTCAAACCTTCTCAATAGGAAGCAGAGAAATGGCTCCGAGTCAGAGTACACAGAGAAACTGCAGCAATACAGTGAGTCCCTAAACTATAATGATCCATTTGTATTGAAATTCTACACATAATGTCTTCTGCATTTAAAGCTAATATAATTATAGTGTTTCACATGTATAGAATATAGAGCTAAAACTACTACAACATGTTGAGATTCATATTCTTCTGTTTTGTTTGGCCGCATCGATTCACTTTCCCTATTTTTGCTACTGAATCCCCCATAGTAACGCCGGGCATGAAAGTTTACATTGACCCCTTCACGTACGAGGACCCGAACGAGGCTGTGCGCGAGTTCGCCAAGGAGATCGATGTTTCCTGCGTGAAGATCGAGGAGGTCATCGGCGCAGGTAACCCACCCAAGCTCCTGAGCTACAGGGGGAAGACTGCTAGTCACCTCCAGGCCATACCGTTAGAGGACTTCACACCAAGCGGTACTTTATCTCAATTCATCGCTAGTCCTCATCTCGCCCCTCCTCCTATGCCTTCACCTGTCACCTGCTAGGAATACCCTTTACTACTAGTCGTCAACACTGTCCTGTGTTTAGTAGGTGTTCGGTTTCTAGTCTTTGAGTTAGCCTCCCAGTGGTATAGTAGCACCCCTTTGCTTACTATGCCTTGTGCATAGGAAGTAGTACTTTACCTTATGTGTGGAAAAGTGTTTATTTTTTTTCTGTTTAAAGATGTGAGATTAAAAAGTCCGATCCTGGAATGGTAAGATGTGGTAGAATGGATTTAATTAAATGTATGAACAACCAGTACCAAAAACTATAACCAAGAAAATCCAACTCAGTAATAGATTGTGTTCATGTTTTGATGTTGTCAAAAACTCAGATGAAGGAAAGGGGCTTATGTTACTATATATCCTAAAACTATTTTCAAAAGGCATGCTAACTCAAAATCCACAAGTACTGAATATTATTGTTTTGGGTTCGCAACCTTGCAGAATTTTTCTTATGACTATGACATGGCTAGTTTTAGAGAGGAGGAACAAGTGCTTCATCAGCTTGGTGGAACAAAAAAAGAGCCATTAGCCCATCTGATTGTTTGAAGTGATAAAATAACTTTGATTTGAATAACTGATTTTGGCCTGTATGCATCTGGGTGTCACATTACAAGTCAATACCATCTTGTGAACACAACCTGTTTCACAACCTTCCAGTCCAGGATTGTCTATTTCTTTCCCTACTCAGTTCACTTAATATTGAACCTTGCACATAATTTATTTTGTGCAGTGTTGACTGGATGTATCCCTTTTGAGTACTTTATGCCTTTTGTATTTGAGTTATTGTTAGTAACATCTTTGCTCATAAGCTTCAGGATGTTGAGTTGTTAGACATGTATCTGAGGCCATTGTGAAGGCAGAGACGGGATTCCCAAACTACTACTTCTGCTTCTGCTACTACCAATACTTCTACTACGAAAGCTCTTCTACCACTACTGAGGCTACTACTGCTGCTACTTGAAAACACCCGTCGCTTCCCAGCATTCGCCTTAAAAAAGTGACAAGTCCTCAACCCCTGTCTCCCCTTGTCCCCCCTCCCTCTGCTCTATACCCCTCCCCTAAATCAATCCATTCATTGCTTCATCGCACCTTTCTCGATCCCAATCACTGTCTATCATCCGTATTGTTGCCACGTCATAATCCTCTCGCACTATTGCACACGCTTGGTGAATAGACTCTAAACGTAAAAACTCGACTCCCAAAACTCCGAAGCTGCTCTCGCCACCTCTGTCTTCTTCCTGTGCTCGCTTTTCAAGCCACTCCGAAGCATAGTCTCCCAATCCCCCATCTTTCCCCCTTTTGTCGCTTGCTTAACTTCCTTTTATTTATTTATTTTTGTTTTTTTTACTTACTTTTATCACGCTTTTTGCCACTAAACAATCCCACCTGCCATCACTTTTGCCTCATGTCATGCCAGTCATTCTGTTTCATTTGATATGTAGCCTAACAAGCACAGTACCTACCACAGTATGCCCCTATCCTATCACCATCATCACTTTTGACAATGGCCTAGAGTCCTGGCTTATTTTCGCAGTCCCCCCTTGAATACCCCCAGCCTTCCTGCTATACCCTGCCCTGGCTCCTTGGTTCTAACCAGTTAACTGTCCCCTCTTTTCCCCCCACTTTCCTTTTCACTTTTCCATCATTACCTTCTATTCCTCTATATCTCTCTATCTGTCCATTTTTCCTCTACTTCCTGCCCCCACCATGGGCTCTATCACAGGAGAGTTTGGAGAAGTGTGCCGCGGTCGCCTCAAGTTGCCGGGGCGACGGGAGATTATCGTAGCTATCAAGACTCTGAAGGTGGGCTACACCGACCGCCAGAGGAGAGACTTCCTGTCCGAGGCATCCATCATGGGACAGTTTGACCATCCTAACATTATCAGACTGGAGGGAGTGGTGACCAAAAGTAGGCCAGTCATGATTGTGACGGAGTTCATGGAGAATGGGGCGCTGGACTCTTTTCTAAGGGTAAGCAAATGACAAATTTATGATATTATATTAATAGTATATTATGTTAATGTTTCCTGGAAGTGATGGAAACTTCATCTCCAAATGCACAAACAATTTGCATTCGATGTGCTATTACAGATGTCTACACAGGGCAATTTCTGTTCTGGGTCTACCTAATAAATTGGCCAGAGAGTGTAGTAGTTACCAATATTAAAAGATTCACTGCATGTAATTATTCACCATGCATTCTTTTTGAGGAATACTTTTTAAATTAGTTAAATGATAAACCAACACAATTGTTTCATGTGTGTTTGTTGTTCCTTTGCAGCTCAATGATGGTCAGTTCACAGTCATCCAGCTCGTAGGCATGCTGCGAGGTATTGCAGCAGGCATGAAGTATCTGTCAGATATGAACTATGTGCACAGAGACCTGGCTGCACGCAACATCCTGGTCAACAGTAATCTAGTGTGCAAGGTTTCTGACTTTGGCCTGTCACGCTTCCTCGAAGATGACCCAACAGATCCCACCTACACAAGCTCACTGGTGAGGATTCAAACAATAGTAGTTTAGTAATTTCTTAGATGCATGGGTTTTTAATCCTAATACAGGCATAACTCTACTGTACTGAAATAGATGTCTAACCTAGCCAACTGTCACACATCTATTTAAATTTTTTTGTTAAACTGTATTGTTTGTATATAGTTAAAATACAGTATAATGTGTAGTCCATTAACCGTTCATACATCTGTGCATATCATGTTTGTAAGCGTTACTAACCCGTGCATATGTGACAGTGTGGCAGCATGTACCCTTGTGTTCTACTCCAATGTTTGCCTTGGACTGTTTCTCACCCTCTCTCTTCCCTCTTGTATGTGTGTGTGATCTGTGTTTGTGCTCCATCCCTCCAGTATTTCATGCTCACCTACTCATTCGCATATCCACAGGGAGGAAAGATCCCCATCCGCTGGACGGCCCCCGAGGCCATCGCGTATAGGAAATTTACCTCAGCTAGTGATGTGTGGAGCTACGGGATCGTCATGTGGGAAGTGATGTCGTATGGGGAGCGGCCATATTGGGACATGAGCAATCAAGATGTAAGTGTTCAGGGTTAATTTTTCTTACTAATGTTAGTATTTATTCTTTTCTAACTTGCCCCCAGAATGTGACATCTGGTCCTGTCTTTGACTATTCCTAATGATTTGGAAATAATTGTGGTTCCTCTTCTATCCCTCCTCAGGTGATAAATGCAGTGGAGCAGGACTATCGACTGCCTCCTCCGATGGACTGCCCCACAGCACTACACCAGCTCATGTTGGACTGCTGGGTCAAAGAAAGGAACTTACGACCCAAGTTCACCCAAATTGTGGCAACACTGGATAAGCTAATCCGCAACGCAGCCAGCCTCAAAGTAGTCACCAACAGCACACAGTCCTCTGGGTAAGCAACAACAAGAATTTACAAGTTTTGCTACACTAATTAGGATCCTATGCAGACCAGGGAAAAGTTTAACTTGACAAATGGTATACCTCATAGAAACCTTGTGTGCTTCATTAAATTGGTTATTAGTAAATGTGTGGGATTGTGTGGGAGTTTCTTAACAGTCTTGTTGAGTATATTTAGGTAGGTTAAATACGCTCAATTACACAGATTGGATCACAAATATTTTACAAGTTTCTATAAAATTAAGGAACTTGAAGGGGCCTTAATGAATTATACTATGCTACCATTTTTACTTTCTACCACAAACTTGAAGATCCCTGATGATATGACATCTACATTTAGCTTCCTCTTCAAACTGTTTCTTGGAGGGTATTGAGGTGGCAGACTGAATTAGAGGGAGCTGACCTACCTATCCATGGTGCCATCAGGGTCTTTGTGTCTTGAGGGAAGGCTCCAGACAATCCTGGCTCAGGCTCCGGAGGAAAGCTGGGGTCTCGGTTGGCTGCTGGAGTGACGTTCTTTAGAAGATTAAGCCCGCAGTTAATTAGTTCGATTACGACAATGCAAAAAAGAGTTGGTAGCGCCTTTTAATTAGCCTCTAACAAGATTTTAAACGGGCCAGCAGTGAGACGGCCTCCTGCTGGAGTGTCCTAGCTGCCATTGAGGAGTGAAGAGTGTATCTTTGAACTGCATTTTTGGAAACATACCAAAAGTATCATACATGGTAGACCTAGATAAGTACAGAATATTAAGGCTGCAGTGCTTGTATCCTGTCTGTACTCTTTCCCATGGTTTGACTAAACTATGAAACTGTGTAGTAAGAGTGATTTATTAGGCAAAAAAATAAGGCTACTAGGTTGATTAGTAGTAAGCCTGCATTTACTTCTACATTTGACAAAGTACACACACTGTATAGTTCCATAGATCAAAAATATACATACTAACATAGCTTGGAAGAAAAATAGAAAAAGTAATTGGACTTGAATACATAGCTATAAAAGATTTCTAGCCTGGTCTGTCTCACTCCTATACGTTTCTGCACCACTCCCTGCTGTGCTTCTGCTTGAGGCTCACATGTGGCCAGCAACTGTCTGGACCCTTTTGAAGTCAACTTTATAGAAAGATGCCTAACAATACTCTATTAAGAGAAGCCAGAGTTTTGCGTTAACAACTGCCTGCGGGGCTATGGTCTCCCCAGCACAGGCCTTATTAAAAATCCCTCCATCTACACCACTCAATGGAGCCTCTGTATCACTGTTATTAACTCTAGCCTCTGTCTGGGTTTTTTCTTTTTTTACCGTCCTTTCTCTTTAAATTGTTAATGAATCTAATGCCATCAAAAAGGATGACAGGATCAGCAGAGCACAGCAGAAAGACAGTGGTGCTCTTTCTCTATGGACACCTCCCTTTGGCCTCTGTGCCTCCTCCACCTCTAGACTGTTCACCCAGGCTGTTCTGCTCTTGCTTATAGCACAGTCTTATTAAAACTTTCATGGTGGCCTCACTATCTTGAGCCTTGATCAAAGTAGAATAGGCTGTTTTATAGGAAAGGTCTTTTGGACTTGTCAACAGGTGTACAAAACATGCTAAGTACCTTTAAGTTTCCATTACCATACCATCTAAACATTTAAGTTTACATAGAAGTGTTAGATATTTGTAAAATAGTATGACCATTTGTTGCTGACATGTTTTGGTCGGTGAGGCAAGATTCCTACCGCACACAGGAGGTAACCACGTACAACTGTGTTTACATAGATATTTTTACATTTGTTTTTCCCAAAAGACTTTCCTCTGTGGGAATGCCTTGCATGAATCATCTTGTCCTTAAACCAGTAGCCAGTAAGAGCATATTGCCTACTTTCACAAACCATGCCATTTATTTGTGTGTAACACTTACGTGACTGTCACTTGCAGCCCTATCTTTTAAAATTGAAAATAAACATTTTAATACATTTATTAGTGGTAAATATAAGAACAGTTGCACAACATTTCTTTGAATTGTTGTACATTTTATGTTTCATTTTATTTATGTCTATGAATGGGCACACCTCATGTCACCAGCCTCCAGCCAGTCCTCACAGAAACAAAAGTGCCCCCCCCCCCCCTGACAACCCCGCCCCCTGCACACAGCTCCTTACACGGGCAGATGAGGAGGTGAGAAGGGAAGAGGAGAGGGGGAGAGGTGGCACTCAGCTGGGGCGTTTGGTGCGGAGGTTGGCCTGGCAGAGACACAAGACCTTAACCTCTCTCTTTCTCTCTCTCCCCTCCTATATCTCCCCTTATTATTGTAGGGTCTCTCAGCCCTTGCTCGACCGCTGTGTGCCCGACTATACCACTTTCACCACTGTTGGGGACTGGCTGGACGCTATCAAGATGAGCCGTTATCGTGACAACTTTGTGAACGCCGGATTTGCGTCGTTTGACCTGGTGGCCCAGATGACAGCAGAGTGAGTTTGAGAGGGTGCAGTGGGTTGGGTTACAGAGCTAATTAGACCTAAAGTGATGTGGTCGCTGAGTTTAATTAGTCTTATATAGATTGACTATGTGAGAATTAAATAGACATATGGATAACTTAAGGCTGATGACAAAGAGGTTAAAATATATTCTATATACAAATTATAAACATCTTTATCCGGAACAGGCTACTCCAATAGGGTTTCCAAGGAGCTACAATCAGGTGTTCAGTGCAGTGGAAAGGTTTTGGTAATAAGGATGCTAACAAGTCATAATCATTGCTAATGACACTGGTTTCCTCGACTGCAGTCATTGGTGGACCTTGATTTCTTTACTATTTCCCGGTGTGTTTACAAACAGGAAATGATGTAATGGAATCCTTAGGCAAATTGGAGTCCAGTGATGATCAAATGAATGAATTAGAACCATAATGATAAATAAATCATGCTCATTAGCTGTATAATAGGCGGTGGAGGCGGGGGTAATTTGTTTCAATTTGAACAGGCTGACAGGTGTGCTGTACTCTGGCTCTCTGTTGCCCTTAATGGCCAATAATTCCTCTAATGGTCCCCATCTATTATCATTTCATCCTCCATTGCTGCACTGATGGGACGCTTAAAAAAAGAAAAACATAATTTATTGTTATTTATTATTGGCTTTGTGGAGAGGCTGGAATATGCAGATTGTATGCACTGTAAAAGTTAACAGGTTAACCTTACTTCAGCAAATCAAGGGAAATTATTGTCTTAAAAATCCAAAATTACACTTGACTATCATCTATGGACCTTAGGTGGAGAAAATCCTGGATTGTGGTCAGAGCAGGGCCAAACTGTAGACGAATATACAGTACAAATAGACAAGTATTCACTCTCATATTCATTCACTGGGGCAATTTTTGACACCTTAATTAAATCAGTGCATACCCCTGTTAAGTAAACCTTTAGTTGTCTATGTGAGGCAATCATACTTACAACATATTTTTGAGGAACTGGTTTCCTAAATTTTGTCAAGTCAGGTTAACAAAGCATATTTACAGTGTATGAATGTTGTGACTGTTTGCGTATTTGTTTGGAGTTAACATTGAAAGAGACGGTCTGTCATTGAAGGAGGCAGGGTTCAGGGCAGTCACATGTTATATTAGATTATCCAGTGTGTATGTGTGTGTTTGTGTGTGTGTGTGTGTGTGTGTGTGTGTGTGTGTGTGTTTGTGTGTATGTGTGTGTGTGTTTGTGTGTGTGTGTGTGACTGAATGGGAAAGATGCAGACTGTGGCAGTACACCAACAATCAGTTGATCGCCCAGACCAAGACGCCAGACGCTTTTTGCTCAGATATCAACCGGGGAAAGTGAGCGGAAAAGCATGGTGTTAAACTAAACAAAGTCTCCATGATTAGATTATGAAGTCTGACTAATGACTCCCAACATAGGTGTAACACTCCCAAGACATTTTATATAGTATGTTAGTGTTTCTGTATTTTTTCCCATACACCAACCACCAAAGATTTAAGTACCATAATT
>JAVQJW010144189.1:0-13032 GCA_036025195.1 Hypseleotris klunzingeri
AGCCTAAACCAGAATTAAACTTGGTCTACTCTAATCTAAGTCTAAACTAAACTAAACCAGGACAAAACTGAGTCAGGAATAGGAAATGTGCCTAAGACTCAATTTGGACTAGTCGTTTATTAAATCAGTCAAAACCATTTCTTCACTAACTTTAACCCAGCCCAAACCAGGTCTAAACTTACCCTAAACCAGGACTAAATCCGGTCTAAAACTAAAACATAGCCATACTAAATCAGGTTTAATCCAGGTCAAAATCAGACTAAACTAAACCTAAACCAGCACATACCCCGGTCCAAAGCTTGTCTAAACCAGGACTGAACTTATGTCTACATCTTAAAATCAGGTCTAAACAACTTCTTGACAAACCCTGTCAAAACTAGGAATAAACTTAGCCTAAACCACTTCCCCACAAACTCCCTAATACTTTAACCTGGACTCCCTCCCTTCCATCTCCATTGAGTCTCATGTTACTGAACAAACAGTGCCTGTCAAGTAGCCATGAAGCCTGACCTAATGAGCACATTATTGTATTTACCTTGTGATACGGTGAGCTCCCCCAAGGCTCTCCCCCCGAACCGATAACAGAGAGATAAGCCATGTTTGAACACAGCATGTATGTAGGGGCGCTATGTTACTTGTCAATTGTACCAAAACATGTCAGCTTTAAAAGGAAGGGGGGGAGTACCAAGGGAACGGATAGGAATGCATATAAGTCATGAGAAATGGAAGGCATGAAACATTAAGGTCAAAAAGGTCCGGATTTTAGTGATTTTGTAATGTGATAATTAATAGAGTCAATGGAATGTGAATATGCAGAGAAAAAGAGCAATGTTTTAGACGTATCGTGGGAAAATGCAATGACTAAACTAGAAGTAAACTAGCATAAGGTCCAATAGAGGTAGGGCGAAATCAAGCAGGTCCAAACTAGGAGGAAATAACAACAAACTTAAGAACTAAACCAGGTCTAAGGCAAGTCTAAACCAGGTCTAAATGAAAGGAGAATGAAACCAAGACTATACAAGGTCAGAACATGGATTGAACTAGGACCAAACCAGGAGTTAACAAGGACTTAATCATGTTTCTAAACCAGATTCAAACTAATCTTCATACTTGGCAATTGTGCAGCTCCGAACTAGTACGAAAAAACTGCAAAACCAACCAGAACTAAATCAGGTCTAAATTGGGTCTAAACCAGATCTAAACAAGGACTTAAGCAAGGTCTAAACCAAGATGGCTGAGGTAGCAAGATTTTGACACTTTCTGGACTTCAGTTTTTGGGTTTGGCTAGCTTACTAGGCTAATCACTAACCTGGGGCTCAGTGGGGTATGGTGGGGGAGGGGCAGAGCCATAATGGACATTGGCAGGAAGTGACCACAGGATCTGAAGAGGGGTCAGAGGTCATCAATAAGTCCTTTCACCCCTCTGTCTGCAGCCCTCCCCAGAGATGGTACATTCAAATCAGCCTTTATGGCAAACAGGGCCCAGCAGATTTATCACCTATTGACCACAGTTCACCGCAAGGTTGTAAATCGGTGGTGTAGGGCCCGCAGCTGGCCCACTGTACTACTTTTATAACATGGACAGAAGCGAAGGACTAAATCTAGGTTTAACTAAAAGCAAGACTAAACCAAGGCGAAACCAGGGACTAAGCAAGTTTGAACTAGAACAAAAGTAGGACAAAAAAGTCTAAATAAGGGATTCATTGGGCTAAGTCTGGTCTAAACCAAAACAAAACTACATCTTAATATTAGACCAGGACTAAACTAGGGTTAAACCAAGTTTACACCAGGACAAAATCTGCTTTAAACTAATACTAAACCAGCTGAAAACCAAGTCTAAACTAACACAAACCTGTTCTAAACCAGTTACAACACACACCGGGCCTAAACTAAATCTAAACCAGGACTAAACTGACTCTAAACCAGGTCTCAACCACTCCCTGTCAGTGTCCTTAAAATGCTCCAACAAGAACAAAGCCCTGAACTGTATTTGCAAAGGTATCCTCTGCTGTCAGTCCCCCGCCTCCTGACAGTCTGCCCCCCCTGGTGGCACCTATAGTGTGGCAGATGTACCACCCCCCCCCCCCCACCCCCCTCTCCCTCCATCCATCCCCAAACCGCCTTTCTCCTGGATGTGACCTGAGACGGCGGGCCCAGGGCAGAATTTTGGTGCAATTTCCCGCTCGCGTCCCTCCACGGTGGTTCGGGGCGCCTTTTTGAGGTGAGGCGGACTGACAGCCGCAACTCTCCCGGGCACGGCTTCCCAGTCGAGTGCATCGGGCGACTCGCAATCACTTATGAATAGTCATTAGGCCCGTCATTACCAAAAAGCCCCCACAACCCGCTTTCCTTTTCCAAATGCCTCTTCTTGTCATCTTCGCAAGGTGTATCGTTTAATTGCCAATTGATTTTTTTCGCCCCGTATATGACAACATGACAGCGGTGCGAAATGCGGTCTTCGCCAGCCCAAGGCAAACATTTGCAGTAAAAAAATATTCTTCAACGGGATGCTTCAGGAGAGCTTAGCAACAACTGCACAATAATTAAACAACTAAGAAGTGAGGGGAAAACGTTTTTTTTTTGTGACCCATTTTGGATTGGAGAGCATATGGCGCAGCTAATGTATGTACGCGCCAGCTAAATATGGCGGGCTCTGGTCTGCCCTCAGTCACTGTCAGTACCATTAGCAGAAGTGACACACCTATTTTATCTCAAAGTGAATGTAGGACGAGCGGATCCGTCAGTCCGCCCCGGGTTGTGGTGAGTGGTGTCAGGCGAGGCAAGGCCGGATTTAAGTACAATACAACGTTCACGTGTGTGTGGCAAACAAGGGTACAGCGTTGCCAACCTTGCAAGGTTAGTTAAAAGTAAAAAAAATAAAATAAATCAACTTGACTGTAGTGGCTAATAGAAAGACAAAAAAAGTGTTAAAAAGCGATTGCTGGCTTGCTGGCATTTGACTATTTGGGTCTATGATGTAAAACATCTATACTTGTCTTAACCAGGTCTAAACTCAAATGTGAACTAAGACAAAACTACAGTAGCCTAAGCAGATCTAAGCCAGGCCTAGTCTAAACTGAGACATAATTTGGTTAAAACTAGGTCTAAACAAGACAAAACCATTCTAAATTAGGTCCAAACCAGGTCAATCCACAGTCAAGACAAAACTAGATCAAACCACATCTAAACTGGGTTTAACAAAGTCTAATCAAGGTATAAACCAGATGTCAACTAGGTCTTCACCAAGTCTGAACCAGGTAAAAACAATGCAGACAGCACTAAGAATAAACAGGTTCTCAACCAGGTCTAAACTAGATCTAAACCAGGTCTTAACTGATACAAAACCCAGTCTAAACCAAAACAAACCATTACACACCACTCTAGCATTCACCATTCTCTCCCATCCCTGGCAGCACGTGCGTAGGACAGCCAGCACCGCATCTGTATCCTTCATCCCCCCTCTCTCCCTGACATCCCGATTACGGCGTCGGCGCGGCCTTAATAAGCGTCGAATAATGAGGGAATTTCAGAAATGCCCGCGCGCCATTATCCTACCCCCCAACAATAAGAGCTGGGGAGCGACTAAACCGTGCGCGGGGCAAATAGGTAGGCGTCCTGCTATAATGAGACCACTGTTGAGGCAATGTAACTGCTATTGTATGCCCATGTAAATGCCCCGTTTCTTCCACATACAACGGAGGCATTAAGCCAGACGGGGAGATTTGTGCGAAAGAATGGCACACACTGACGTTTTTTTCCCTCCCTTCCTTCTATCCACGTTTCTTTTTTTTGGTGACAACCCGTGACAGTGGCTTCTTGAAGGCAAACATCGCGTTACAAAGACGAACTGCAGGTGTGCCAAGCTTGTAAACACGCTAATTACGCATTTTCGTGGCTGACGACAATGAGGTCAGAGACGTAATTGGTGTTTTTTTTTGGGAGTTGACAATGGAAGATTTAGGGATGATGGTGTGGTAGCAAGTTTTCTATCAATTAGGAAAGGAGTACAGTAGGAAACACAGTTGGTGCTGGTGTTTTAAGTGTTAGTCTCGCGCCACAAGTAGGAATTTTATATACTACTTTGTTAAGAGCTGTTAGTCTATTCACTGCAGTTTGTGGAAACGGAAAGATTCAAGGCCCAAGAATGTAAACTTTTTAAACTTTAGGGCTACAAAAGGCATTCAAATGAAACTTCAACAAACACAAAACTGATTTAAACTATGCTGCTACTATGGGTCTTAAGTGGGGAGTACCCTGGACAATGGTTGAATGCGTTATTGATACACTGTCACACACACTGGTGGTAGTAAGCTTCTACTCTACCCACAGATGTACAAGTTCAGACCGACAGATGTGGCAGCCATAGGAGATACTTCGGGCCTAATACAAACCTCATACAAAATAGCCACATACATAATTCTACTTAAAAATTGTTATGCGTCAGATTTCTAGCTAACTTATTCACAATTTAGTGGATATTTTATTCACACCACATTCACATACTAATGGTGGTAAGCTATATTTTTAGTCAAAGTTGCCCTGGGGCTGACTGACATATCCACCTTGTCCCACTTACAGCCTAACCAACCACAAACACACTCCACCTTAGGCAAGATGAAGTGTCTTGCTCAAGAGTCAGCTTTGATATGGATTGGATGGGGATTTAACTGCCATTTATGTGTTCAGGAATGCCTTGAAACAGTCTTGAAGTATTTTTACATTCTTTGAAGTCAATTACCTGATCCTATTAAAACCATTTTCGGCTTCAAATCGGATTTTTACATTTCATGCTTTATCACTCTGCCCCTAACCACCCCCCAGCTACTTACTCTACATCTCATAAATGGAGAGGAGGGGGGGGGGTGCACCATTTCCGTATGATCATGATCAGCCATTCATTTTATTGGCGCTTTATTCAATAGTGTTTGTCCTCATTTGGTGAAATATGAGTGGGGCCCACGGTAAATTACGTCAGGTAGCTCACAAATCACGCTATGGGCCGTGGGCGGGGGGTGCTCAGTCAGACATGAGGGGTAGGGGGGTGTTCCGGCCAATAGGCACATACATCAAAACAACTGCCAAACAATTGTCTGTTTTTTTATTAATAATCTTCCAATATGGCTGCCGGACAAGGCCAGGAGAAGTGCAAGGGCTAGCAGTTTTTTTCTTCCGCTACACAATCCAGGTGCATAGAAATGTCTTCATCTATCAAGCTGCCTTCAGAATCCATTCAGGGAGGCAAGATATAGGCTTTTGGCTCAACTGCTAGCTCAAAAGACAATGTAATGCGTATTTTCATAACTTGCAACATGGTGGATACAGATTTATTAATAAAAAATGGCAAATTTTGGTAAGCAATTTGAATGCTTTTAAAGCTTTGGTTGACTGTCTAAAAGCTATGGTTTGGACTAAGCCTGGATTTGTTAGTTTAGCTCTGGTTTATTCCTGGTTTAGCATATTTTTTAGCATTTTTGACAGTGTATGTGTGCTCGGTGACTAGCTAGCCATTAACAAGAACTTTCCCCCACCTCAAGCCCAAAGCAGTTGCCCCTCACTACCACTAACTATGCACTCTACCTAATTCACTGCACTGAATTAGGTAAAACAACAAAAATGTTAGCATAATTAGCATTTGTCGAAACCCCTGCAAACACTCCACTGAGTACCAATAAAACCGCTACAAAGCTAACTTTAATTAACCAGTCCGCCTCTACGTCATGACAGCTGTGGCACGTCTGTCTTGCCTCCAGTTTGGCCTCGCCACACTTTTGTTTAAGTATCTCTTCTCCCCTCCTTTAGCTCTGCGCGGCTAATCCTATCGTAGCCGTACTTTTTTACAAGCTGTTAATATTGATTGAGACCCGGGCTCAATCTCAATAACGCCGTTCCATTATCCCGGCGTTTCGAGTCTGCCGAGTGCGCATCTTCCATCCAAGGCAGCCAGCGCGGTTAGGGTATTATCAAATTGATAGTGACTCAAATTGATTTGGATAATGACGGTCGCCGCACCTTGAAATATAATGGCCACTTATGGTAATTACCGTCACAATTATCAAGGTCACCGCGGCAACAAAAACAGAGGGGCTGACTTTGCGACCACAATGTGAGGTGAGATTGTTTTGGCCCGGGTACAGTGTCGAATCGTGTAGTTATGATTTTAATAACTTATTTATGAGAATCTTGGATGGCCTTAACCCTTGGAAATGGAATTAGCTATGTAGCAATTTTGACAGACAACAACCCTTCTTTGTATATCCATAATATTAACATGAATTTTCTCCCACTTTTACATGTTTGGGGGTTGGAGGTGCCTAGATCTAATGCTAGGAACTATGGGCTTTAGGCAGTGCATATATGCATGTCTATGGTCAGAATTGACTGGATAGGACCCACAGTAACACAGGGAGGACATACAAACTGCACTTAGCCGACCGATAACGAAATATACATAGTTAGATGGAAAGACATGACACAAAGCAATATTTCATTATGAACTTCCATAACTACATTTTCCCTTTGGCATAACACAAGTTTATTAAGTTCAAATGACAATGTTCTGCATATACCATGAACATATGAACTGTGTAACAATATAGGAACTCAAGCTGGGATTCTCAACTTATGGGTTGATACTCAAATGTGGAATGGTGGAAGATTGACTAGTTGCAGCTTATTTGCGTAAGGCACTGCACTTGACTGGAGCCAATCGAAGCAACTATGGGCCTTAGGTGGTATACAGTGGACAATGTGGACAATGGCTAGTTAATCACAAGGCTTGACATAGACATTGACTAGGAACCATTTAGATTCACAAATTCTCTATGTACTTTTGGACAATGGTAGAAAACACGGGTAGGTCATGCAAACTCCCTTCATAATAGTTGGCTACCCAGGGATTCAAACCCACAACCTCCTTGCTACACTGTGTACAAAGTGGAGTGTGTTTCCTTTCACATACTTGGGCCAACATTACATTCTGCCCTTTGTCTCAACTGCACTAAGCACAAGGATGACCTCAGCTTTCAAACAATACCCGCCTGTTACGGACTCCCTGGGGGCCGCTCCCGCAACTTTGGACTCTTATGAAAGTGTGAGAATAGGGGAAAGAGTGGGTGGTAAAACTGGACCAAAATGTAGCTAAAAATATGTGTTAAGGGACGATTATTGTTGAAACTTTAGAAACTGTTCTTGGATTTATCAACTTAGCATCAAATGAAACTTGTCTAGTACGCCTTGCCTTGTTAGATTGTACCCGCCTAATGCCCATAGTTTCTAGAAAAGGTTTGTGTTACTACAAATTCATGTTTCAAATTGATAGGACAAATAAAAATACCATGCTAAATAAGTCTAGCTAGCAAACTGAAAGACTAGCTATCCCTATTTTTAGTCTTAAGTCCATTTTAGATTTGGGTTTAGACCTGGTTAAGTCTTATATGCAGTAAGTTCTGATTCACACCCAGTTTTGATTAGTAAATTGTAGCCTAAAATGTAATCTGTTGTACCTCGCCTAAAACCCATAGTTGCTTTCCTCTCCTAACTTTCCCCCTACACTAAAAACTTCTTGTTTGTGTACCAGACAACCTTTCAGCGCACGGAAAGCGGACCAAAAATATCGTCTCAAACTACTACCTTTGCGAGACCTTTAAAAAATACCACAAAGAACTCCAAAAGCCAATTGACTCCGAGTATTGTTTGGCTTCACCTCTCACGTCCCGGGTTCAACTCACCACGCCACACCGGCCAAACCACAGCGTCGCCACCACTACTGCCACCGCCTTCCAACACGCCTTTTTTTTCCACAAGACAGGGCAGAATGCACTAGGGCTGTGCAATTAATCGGATTTCAATTATTGTTCTTCTGAATTACATGAACAGAATAATAAAGAGAAAAAATGATTAGGACTAAAATAGAATATTGAATTTTGAAGTTGGTGGCTTGAGCAAATGTTAAAAAGATATTATGAGATTGATAGATCTTAGAAGATTGATAAAAAATATACTTTTTTTTCAGAGTACCCATACTGTATTTTGTTTGGCCATTATAATCATGATCCAACTTTTGAGTTTGGATAATTTTTTTATAAGAAATTATGTGGGGTTAGTTGTTTGTTTCGCTTCTATTTAATGAAATTTTATTATGATTTTGTTAAATTTTTTACCTATTTGATGATACTTATGAACATACCAACATTTTTTGAGAAGATTTTTGGTGACCCAACTAAGATCTCTGACGACCCACTTTTGCGATCCTAACCCAGTGTTTGACAACCAATTGTGATTTCAATCATGAGCCAAAATAATCCTGATATTATTATTTCTTCTATAAATCTTTCAGCCCTAGAATGCAGGTTGTTTTTCTGTCTGGGGAAGGGAGGGGTGGTGGTGGCAATGGCGCTCTGCATGACAATACCTACATCTGTCCGGCGTTTTGTTCTTTGTGGGGCCCGTCTTCAGTGGTAACAGGAGGCTAGAGGTACGGGGGGCAGACCAGGGAGGGGTGGCAGGAGAGGTGGGTGGCAGGGGAGGTGAGGGAGGAGAGGGAGGAGCCGTCCGGGGGCAGACTTGTGACTTCGCCGCCCCCTTTGACACAGCTTTTGTTGTGCGCCGATATTTGATCCTCTTAGCGGTTTGCCATGCCCCCGCCCACTTGGGTACCCACCGCCACCACTTTAGAAGCACTGTTACTACTACGAAACAGCGACAACACGGCCCCCCCACACACGTTGAAGAGCTTTGTGTTTTGGCTTTTGTGGGCTGGCTTTTCACTTTCACCTGTTTTGACTCCCACAGCGGTCAATCAACTAGTTAGATATAAATCCTGTATACATCTATTGTATTGCTAACCCAAACTGACCACCGCCTCAGGCCCCTAATTGGATCGTATTTTGTTATAAATATTTGCATTGGCTTTTTGACTTCATCATGGCTTGACATTAAAAGTAGCCAACTGGGCAAATGTTGGTAGATTTTCAATTTGGCAAGTTACAATTTTAATCTCACTAGCCACTATAGCCTCTTTGTATAACTGTTGCCATGTGCTCTCTATAAGCTAGTAATGTTTTTCTAAGCAGGATTAAAATGCAAAAAAGTTAAATAAAAAGTGCACTATGACAACAGATACACAAAGTTTTAAATTCTGGCAAAGTTGCACGGTAAGTTAATAGATTTACAAGGAGTAATTTAGATCAACCGATTTCTAACACGCGGAGGACATGCAGACTCCACTCATACAGACTGTTGTTGTCTGTCATGGGGGAGCTGAACCCTCAACCCTACTTGCCACACCGGAGCCCACACTAATATGCATACAGTCCAATTCTCGTGTCAATTGTCGACTTTATGTGGTATTTTCTTGCAAAGGTAGTCGTTTACTGCGATATTTTTGGTCTGCTTTCCACACTCTGAAAGGTCTTGTCTTATTCTTGGTTCAAAAAACAAGAACTTTTTTTTTTTTTAGTGGGACAAGTCTGGGGAGAAGGTTAGGAGATGCTTGCGGCCAAGGCGAGGCCAGCTCAAAGCATTGATCTAGTTTCAAGCATCAAACACGTTTTATTTTTAGCTTGTTGGTAAACCGGGCGAAACGCTGCGCTCTGGTTTCATTCTCAAATCACAGTTCACATGTGTACAGTAGACACCGACGGAGGGGTTGGGTTACCTTCTCGGGTCTAGACGCGTCTTGGGACAAACAACTCAATCACTACGGTAACAAAAGGGCATGAAAGTTTTGGCTATGCACAGAAGATTTGTTGCTAGTATTACAATGCATCAAACTTAACTTGTTTAGACCTGGTTTAGTTGAGGTTTAGCTGTGGTTTAGTTCTAGTCTAGCTTGGTTTAGTCCTGGTTTAGTTTGGGTTTAGCTGTTATGTAGTCCTTAAGTCTAGGTTCAGTCCAGGTTTAGTCTTCAATTACTTTTAAGCTATGATGATATCCTTGTTAACTTCTAGCTTACCTCTTGTTTAGTCCTGGTGTGGTTGAATCCTGGTTTAGTTTAGTTTTCTTAAGCCTGTGTTCATCTCTGGTTTAGTCTTTATTCTTTAGTGTACAATTTAACCATGGCGTTGTCCCGGTTAAGTTTATTTAGATTTTGTCTTGGTGTATTCCTGGTTTAGTCTTACTTAAGCCTGGGTTTAGTAACATTGCACAACCCTACTTGTTGCTCTAACTCAGACCTACATGGGGCCTGAGGCGGGCTGGTGATGACGCTGTCCCGTATTTGTACAGCTGGGAGACCCGGTGAGACTCTGGCGTGGGACGGGCGCAGGCAGATTTAGACCCAGATGACTGTCCCGACACATTGCAGCGCTGTGACCGAAATAGCAGCATGTCGTCTAGCTGCATTCCTTAGCAACATGGAGTGGACTACATTGACTGCATGTCACAAAATTAACATTGGACTGTGGGAGTGCTTTGAAAATGCCAGCAACTATGGGCCTTAGGTAGGGTAGACCATGGTACCACTGCATTTTCTGACATTATTGTGTGATCTTTTTTGTGACTGGATTCATTCTGCTGCCCCTAGTACTACTGCTACTATGGGCCTAAGGCAGGGTACAATGTCAATGGCCAGTTAACCACCTATCACTTTCACTCATTTATTCACTAGACTAAACCATATCTATGGGCGTTATGTTGGGGAAATCTACATAAATTACTTGAAAATTACAAAGAAATACTGTATGCATTGACTTTATTATATCATCCTATCTCAGCAACTATGGGCCTTTGGCGGGGTACACTGTGAGCAATTGCCAGTTAAAACCATTCATTCTTCTGTGTAGGTGTATTTACTTCACTCAGGGAATCAAACCCTCAACTTCCTTACTGAGAACGATTACCACTCTTGCCTTGACTTACTACAAAACATTTCTTGATTGAATAACTATTCTAATGCTAATGCTTACCCCCCATCACCCCAAAATAACGGGTTACTTAACACAGCTGGGGTAGTACCTTAATTTAGCCTAATCTAATTGATTAATAGTCATCTGCTCCCAACCTGCGCCGCGCTAAACCCTTCTCACTCCTACGTCTAGACTACATTCCTGACGGTCCCGGCACTAAGCTAACGTCGCGGGATCGCTGTCGGGTAACTAGGGGTTAGCATTGGGACAAATCCGTAGCGGCAGGCCAATCTGATATGAAGGCCATCTCCCTTGCCGTAATGCGGGGTGGCAGTTCTTTTTAAGGGGAATCAATTAAGGTTTAAAAAGGTGATTTCTGGACGTAGTGTCTGGCTTTATTCCTGGGAGAAAGGGGGTGAGGAGGGGTAGGAGGGGTGGTCCCAGGGGGGGCTAGGCGCAACCCACACACATAATCTCACAGCTGAATGGAAGCATTGTTGTACCGCCAGCCACCGTAACTGCCAGTGGTGTGTCCGCAAAGTGTTGGTGATCTGAAAGTTTACATGCTTGTTTTTAGTCTCAATTTGACTTTTGGAAACCTGTTGAAAGTCTAATTTCAGTGCCCCCCAGTCTCCGGTTTCGCTTTTGAGCTCGTCTTTCTTGGCCAAATACGTACTTCCTCAAAGCATCTTTCAGCAAGGCTTTCTGGAAGTGGTGAAGGGATAATTGCAGAAAGATCTGACCCCCATTCCTACAAGTACGGACGATATAGTTGTCAACATAGTACCACTTTATAAGATCTAGGGCTATACTAAAACTATGGGCCTTAGGTGGGTTACGTTTTATGACAAGACCAACTACCATTCATTAGATATGGGCATTTTTAGACTACTCAACTCCTAAAGGTAGGGGAAAAGTTGAAATATCTGGAGAGAACCTACAGTAACAAGAGGAGAACATGCAGACTCCACTCACATGCGTTTTAGCTGACAGTGACAAGTGATAACCACTCTTCCATACTAAGAAATAATCTAGCCACAGTCCCATAATAAATTAAGGAGGTAGTGCAAAAGGCATATAGTGTAAAATGTATAGTAACAAAAAGAAATTCTACCATGCCCCTTAAGATGTCCACTACAAAGAAAACCATGAAGAGTGAAACAAAAAAAAGTCTGAAAATTGCTTTTGAAAAACATCTTTAGCCCCAAGGTGAAAATTAAAATTGCATTGTTAGTGTGACTTAAGCTTTAAAGGTATGCCCCAATCCTATTTCCTATGAGCTTTCACCTAGCAAGCACCTTCCCTTTTCTGCCTTGTAGCCTTGTATGACTCAATTCTATTCATTAGCGCTTAGATGTGATACCTTTTTTATTCCGCACAAAAACTTCCTAACCTGTGGGAAAGGCTAAAAGCAGCTTTAAAGTCTAGTTCTTTGCCGTTTAGCAGTGATCTTGTCGGTGGATTTCACATGGTTACGCCATGTATCAAAGAAAACCCACAATAAAGGTACCTCTACACCTTACCACACTTTTGACTAATCTTTACCCGGAGGCACCAGACAAAACTATTCTTCCCTTTCCTTGCATAAGACGTAGGAAATCAGCTTACCACGCGATCTTTTGAGTAAGCCCGCTCTTGTGTGCAGCATGTTTTTTTTGCAGACAAGGTGCTAGATAGAGAGAAAAAATGGGGGCTATTGTGATGCGCGCGAGAGAAATGAACATGCTCACCTCAGCGATGACAGGCCTTTAGAGTAGCGTAAACCAAACGTACCCCGCCGCGATGCGCATAACTCTTATTTATGTCATTCAATTTAGCCCAGGCCGCCCCGCTATTCATTTTCATGATCAATTACTAAAGCTTACGGCGGCGGTAATGCACTGGGGCTTGACAGGTTCTGCTAATGCTGAGTCAAACATGCATGTGCTGGCCATTTTATTAGGTAGATTGGTTTGTAGGCTTGAATAGCTAATTGCATTACATCAAGCTAGTGGATTTAGTCATGTTAATAGGCTAACTTGGGTAATTAAAACATTAAAATGAAGAAAAGTGGTGATTCAAGTGACTTTGAACATGATGTGATGATATGGTGTGATATGGTTTACAAAGAATGGTCCGAAGCTAATAATACTACAATCTCCAGTGAGGGACAATTGAGTGGGCAAAAATATCAGATAAGGTAAGAATT
>JAVQJW010144541.1:0-12467 GCA_036025195.1 Hypseleotris klunzingeri
TATTGGTCCAGAAGGTAACAGACATTTGTTATTGGACTTTGAGGCACATATGTGTACCCTCAATGTTAGACTTCAAGACTTCAAATTAGGAAAAATAAGGACCATGCAAAGTCAACACAGAAATGTCTTGCTTAGTCAAATGTATAGAGATTACTAAACCATTTGAAAATTGTGATTTTTGATTAATTTTGTGACCAACTTTAGTAAACCACTGCACTCTACTCTGAAAGCTCCTTTTTCTATTCTCAACATTCTATAGTGTAATGTTGACATATTAGGTTCAACACAACATTTAGTAAACATGCTCTGCTCATGTGTGTGACTGAACAGTCTCCAGGCAGCAGCCCCACACTCTAATTACACAGAAACACCAGTTGATTTGTCGGCCATGAGACTGGTGCTCCATTGACCCTACAATTATAGTGTGCCCTCTTCAGCAAAAGCAAGCAAATCAAGCATAACCCCACAGCTGCTACAAGCGCATGTACACACAAAATCATGAATAAACGAGCTAAAAGGGGAAAATGGGGTTGGCCACCACTCCCCGTCCCTTCCTGGTAGCGTTGGAAACAGCACTTGCTTATAGGAATTTTCTAAATCAATGACCGAAGTAATGAACAAGCCTCTTGGACATCTAATGATTGGTTGGATCGATACAGCAATATGCACCTCAGGTTGACAGCCCGAGTGTAGCAGCAACACGCAACGGACGCAGATATTAATTTTAACACAGTGTGAGTCACGATCTAACAAACAAACACAGCGAATGACATGCAATTTGTGAATGCTTTCCAAAATGCAGCGTGTGCTATCCATCACAACTAGCTGTTGTATATCATTAAGAACATGGGCAATTGATTTCTCTGGAGTTACTAAGTGTTCTGGGAATAAAAGAGAGCAGTGTAAGCTAAAGAATATTTTGAATGAATGAATATCTTCACAAAAACAGGCAATACCATCCCTTTAATCATTATTTAGTACTTTTTTGACTTGCCAATGTCACTGTGTAATCTAATATGCTTTGTTCCACTCTGGTGTATGGGTGTGAGAGGGACAAAGCTCTCTGGCCTTTTTTCACTCTTTTGTAGAGAATAAATGATTACCTGTTGTGGCAGCGTGACATACTCATGATGCCGAATCTATCTGGTATAAAATCACAAATGAGGACCTCAGATCCAATATCAAGGCAAATGACACCTCAGGCCCACCACTGGGTCCACAGATGGGATAGAGACAAAATATACAAGGCAAACTGAACAGGTATTATAAAAAATAGAGAACAAATTTGAATGAAAATTTAATGAACTTTTGAGAGCTATTGAGATGAAATACAGGACCTGCTGCGTTGAACTTCGTCGTTTTCATTGTAATTAGCCAGTCCTGCTATTAGTTATATAAAGCATTTTCATTCCCAGGCCCGGTCTATATGTAAAAAAGTGGGAGGTCAGGCTATTGTGCTATTTTTAAGACAGGGACTTGACTTCGATTGCTTCACTGTCACAAATGTACAAAGGAACATACAGTAACTGACTTTTCATCACACTTCGGTGTCACAGCACCTCAGCACCATGGTCTAGGTAAAGTTTGTTTACGTGTGCATTTGCTAAGCAGTCACATCAAACACTGTATTACCTAAATTATTTATTCATGAAGCTTGTCTCCAGACAAGCCAATGTTGTCTTTGAAATTGGAAGGAAAATGTTTGGCTTTAGGTCTTTCCACATAATGTTTGTATAACAAGGCCACATGACTTGCTGATCAAGGACCCTCTCTGGATCTTTTTATGTAAGGGCAAAGTGCCAACCAACGTACACTTCCTCTGGCCTTAAGGATGCAGCCAAGTTAATTCCTTGTAGAGAGGCATGCCAGAGGCTGAGTTGTGTTAATTAAAGGCCTAGTGTCAATAGTGACTACTGTAGTAATGAGACACAAACCTGGGGTTTCTGCCTTTCTCTGGTGCTAAAGCCTGTAGGGGAACGTTTTGTAGTTTTTTTAGTCACTGAGAAGCTTTGTCAGAAGTCCAAACATAAAGCTCAATGTGTTGTAAAATGCGATACAATTAAAGTTCCATTTATTGAAGCTCTATGTCACTTCTACAGGTTGTCTTTTATACATTAATTCTTTTTCTAACTCAATTTCTGACTCTACTTCAGGCTCATTTTTCAATTTCTTCAGTCATTTTGTTGGCCCAATAAATCATCTCTCTAACCCAATGTGGAACCACTAATAAAATAATTTTGACTTTGTCAAAGGCCCTAATTTAGTGAGATAGATTTAAGCTATCGACTCATGACGAATGAATGATGAATAAATACACATTGCAGCACTGAATGGTTTATCTCTCTATTATTTCTGTTGCATATTCTATTTTGGCTGTTTGATAGGCATTTAAAGATTATCTCATTGTATTTTTTTCATAATGGAATAAATTAAAATCTTTAAGAACAAAGCACTCGCCGTCTCATGTAATTTATCACCATACACTGACACTTCAATCACTTTCCTGCATTGTGTTCAAATTAGAAGCTTCTGCATTAATGTATAGGCCCAATCGATGAGGCGTGACATGCAAAGATAAATGCTCACCAGTGTAAATGTGAATGTACTGTGGAGATGGTGGGATGATGTAAGGTTACGTGAAAAATAGACTTCAATGTTAAATATGATTCGTGTATACCTTAGGGTTTATGTGTGCGAGCGTGTCTTTGCGATTGGTACAAGCTATAGTTGGGGGTGGAAACATAGGAGAGCTTTGAAGATGATCCAAAGTGAAGAGTGTTGCCGAACAGAGGTGACAATCCCACCATGCAGCCATCATGAGCCTCGTGGAGCAGATGTGCATTAGGCCTGCACGGTATGAGAGGAACATTTGATATTTTTGTATGTTCAATTAAGCTTTTCATATTTCACTGCTTTAAACCAGGACTAGAACATAAAAATAAGAAAATAATGACTAAAATATGTCTATTTAGTCCAAAACTGGGCAAAGTGCGTCCCAAGGGCCTCATCTGGCCCTTGAGCAGTCTATGTCTGGCCTGCATAAGGGTTGGTTAAATAAAAATCACATATCATATCATTGAAAAAAAAGCACATACAGTATTTAAAGGCACAGTTAACATTTGTGTGTCATGTTACTAATAGCAACAAACAGAAAATGTATTAGTTTGTCATGTTAGTATGAGGGCAAAACTAGATTTACACTACAACATAAAAGTAAACTCTTCTCCAACACTGTATTTATTAATTGTATAAAAAAATGTTTTTTATTCTGTAGCTTATCTCAACATCAGCCCTACACAACAGTCTCTGGTCACAAAGTGGCCTTCGGAAAAAATAACTTCTGATTTAGTCCAACACATTTTTATTCATGGTTCTTAACAGGAAAAATTATTGTTAGTGTAAATCTAGATCAGATTATAGACCGTGGTTCTGTTGAAATATATTTTATATTTTGTGATTGAGACATTGCGTTGGCTTATATTCCGTTGGCTGACATTGCAATACAGTACATTTTTCAGCCCTAAAATGAATTGTTTCTTCATCGAGAATTGCACTTATAGTCTCCTTCAGAAGCGTTTTATTCTTGCGTAATGTCTTTCAGTGTGTTTATGTGACCAACTCAGTAGGAAGCAGAGAACCTGGTGAGCGTTTTGTAAGTCATTGTTTTTTCAATCCATATTTATGCACATTTTACCTTCCTAAGTACAACACTTTACAATGCTGGTGTGTGAATTATGTGTATTGTGCTAGTACTGTGAAATGTGTAAAAAGGCCTAATTATATCGGCGAAACGCGATATAATTCGGCGAAATCGGGCAAAGTATGTGCAAGTTAGAGGCTGTTAAATGTACCTGAGTCGCCAGATTCAATCAAAAATGGCCGACTTCCTGTTTGTCGTAGGGTGGGGCCATAATAATAATAATAATAACCAATCTGCGGACGCGGACGCGGACGCGGACGCGGACGGACATGAAACCATAATATCGCCGAACGCGATTCTCGCGTTTCGCCGATATAATAAAGGCTTGAAATATCTCGCTTTGCATGTAATAAGTCTATATCATACATTCAGTTAATCTTTTAAGTTGAATTACTGATTTTTTTTTTCTTTTGCACGATATATTTTTCGAGTTTCACCTGTTATATATATCATGATTTTTGATTTGATCTTTGAATTTTTTAGCCTTACACAGAAAACTACTGCTACGTAAAATCCTGTTACTCCAAATGCATTGTGTGTCTAATCCACTGATTGTCATAATATTTGATACTATTTATTTTCCTTTTTAAATAATTTGTAATGAACATTGGTATTGGCACAGTAAAATGACAGAGCAGAGCATAAATGAATGCACAGTAGCACGATTGAAGGATCTTCCCAGATTGCATTTATGTTTATCTTAAAAAGGGAAAATATAAACTTGTCAGAAATGTATCTAAACTAGTCAAAATGGCTCGAATTAAGACATATCGTGAATTTAAGCCATTTTAATAAACTGAACTATTTTTCTAGTTCCTTTAAAGCAGGGAATCTCAACCTAGGGGTTTGAGAAAGATTTCCAGAGATCATTTTTGTATATATTTTTTATATTAAAATACATTTTAATCAAGATAGAAGTTTGTTTAAAATTAACCACTAAAATTAAGACATATTAAAGCATTTAAAAGGTTTAGATGTACAGGAGGCCTATTTTTTTTTTATTTTTTTTTATTCCACAGGGCACATGGGTCTATCTTGCCATTATTTTGGTGGTCCCGGTCTGAAAAGGTTGAAAACCACTGTCACTCACAACATATCTGCCAACACTGCTTTGCTTTATTGGCGGACATTATATAGCACTTAAAAATAAACAACTCAAATCATAACTACTATTCTCAATTGAAATCATTTGAAGTAATCCAGATAGCATTTTGTCAGTGTGATATGTGCGGGGCATGTTAAAGGGCAATTGAGGGGAGATAGTGGGGGCACGGAGGAGGGGGGGGCGGAGTCAGAGAGGAGGGTGTGCTTATGTCTGTGCGCTGTGTAAATTCAATGAATAAATTAGTGGCTGGTAACAGTATTTGAATGAGTGAGGGAGGAGGGACAGGCGTGAACAAGTCAAAGTGTTTCAGGCTCTGTCATAAAAGAGGGGCTGGTACTCTGCAGCTGCATTACTCCACACACAATGGCCACTCAACAGATGGGAGAGTTTAGTTAAAAAGTCCGTGTGTCTCTCTCGCTCTGACAGGTGGTCCCATCACAGACACTTTGTAGCACTTTTGTCTCCATTTCACGGGGGAGTGTCCACGGCCATTCACGTGTGGCCACTGATGCCTTGATCCGGACCACTTTACAAAAGCGCATATCCCTTTGGTCGTAATCCGGACGTGATGGAAGAGCGGGAAGGGGAACGACACATCTGCTGAGACTAGCATTTAAAGCAGAGATTGTGAGGGAAGTGTACGTCTGCAGCGTCAAAATAGACGATATGAGTTCAAATGACTTCAATTGGTTCACTTGATTTTAATCATTTAGTCTGCAACGTTGCACAAAATATGCACCAATGACAGGAAGCAGCTTATTAAGTTAACTATACTTACTGCCCAATACACCACTGGCGTGTAGGGCAGCAACAAAGTTTCTCCACAGCTGTCTGTCATTTGCCTTGTTCTGGAGAAGGCCCCATGTGCTATGTTGTTTCTTCATCTCAGCCTCCACTGTTCGCCTCCAGGTGGTCTTGGGGCAACCCGCTTTCGTTGGCCTTCAGGAGTCCAGAAGAGGGCTGTTTTGGTGATGCTCTCAGGATCTTTCCGGAGGACATGTCCCACTCAAGTCCATCTTCTCCTCATTATGATGGTTGTCATGTCTTTTTGATGGCATCTGATCAGAAGGTTATGGTTTGAAATCTTATCTGGCCAAAGTATTCTTAAGATCCTTCGTAAACAGCCTGTATGGAAGACTGCCAGTGGTTCTTTTCTGTCATTCTCCAACACTCTGAGCCATAGAGCAAAACTGGCAGAACACAGCTGTTATAAAGTTTTAGTTTTGTTCTATTGACTGGATCTCCACATATTCTGAAGGTTTTCGAAGTTAACAGGAATATTTAGATTAGTTATTTTTTTTCCTGACTGGTTTTCCTATTTTAAACTAAATGTTCAGTTGCAAAAGATTAGAGTTTAGTCCAAAGTTATCACGTTCACAGCTGCAATCTGCGGACACAGGCCATCGTAATTCTATTATATAGCTGATACGCTGTTTGACCGATATAATGATATAAGCAAAGTGTCTTAAACATCTGTAAGCTTAAAATCTCCTTATTCTAGGATGTAAAGAAGACCATTTGTAGTCTGTAGAGGCCAGGGGAGGGACTAAAGTAAAACTCAACTACTATTGGTGCAAGTGGTAACCCACAGACTCTGATCTGATGTTGCTGTAGAGGCCAGTGGAGTGAGTAAAATGATAATTATGGCAGGTTACCTGCTACTTTACATCATAGAACAGGGTATAATAAAGGATATTTCTTTCAATTTCTATAACATTGTTTTTTATTTTTGTAAATTTATGGACTGTACCTACAGTATTTCTTAGATGTGATGCATGTCTCTCTTCATAATTTTGATTGGATGAATTTATAATGTAGAATTTTACAGTATAATAAAAGTAATATTTTGTCCAATGATTGACTGCGACATTCTAGTTTTAAACAGGGAGTTTGAGTGACCCTTGAACTCAGCAAAGAGACAGATCCAGATTAAATCTTCCGCCTGTATAAACTACTAATTGAATATTATATTTATATTGCTATTTATAAAGACCCATGAGTGCACCGAAGCTAGCATTAGCCGTGCATTATGTGGTTTTATTAGCTTAACATCATGGCATGACTTATACTTCAAAGTCTCTGCTGTAGCCTGCCAAATCTGCATCTATGAGCCCGGGGACACAGAGGACATTTCAGTTAATCACTTTCTACTTTCTGCTACTGATGGCCTTAGCTCTCCTGTCTAATATGCCTGCTATGAATAATGATATTTGCTGGGGCTAGCTTCTTGAAGGTTGAAACTAAAGCCTGGTTAGTTATGGAGGACAATCTTCTGAGCTCTCCTTGTTCTTCATAAGAGATTGTCTTTGGAAATGAATTATTTTTTAAGTGAATTAACCAGGATGCGTGGTGCTATGGCTTGATTTGGAGCTTTGTGGAATCTCATTAAAAGCAGCTTTGTTATGGCACAAGCCCCACTAATGACATGCAAAAACACCCAGCCTGGCCATAGGTCCGCTCATAACGGCCCTGATTCATGGAACTTTGATTGCTGTGTAGAATTGGATTAAAGGATCATCTTGGCTTCTTAAGACTGCCCGAGGAAATAAAGGGCTTATGCATATGTTGTGCAGTGTGGACAGTTGTGGCCTGGTTCTGCACTTTGCATACATCAGTAGAGTGGACAAGGAGAGGTGAAAGTCAATTAAACATTAGCACTGCTTCTACAAACAGCCTTTAAATGATGATGAGGCCCATCTCTGCAGCTCTCAGACCAAGACTAAATCAAGTGCTGCATTAAAGATCCTCTCTGGTCTGTCCAAAAACACCATTTTACTCACTCTTTATGAAATTAGTAACACGCACTTGGAAGTTTTAGGACTGAAAGGCGTATTTATCTTTGCACTTTTTTGTTTCAGTGTAAATAAACTAAAACACATACAAATACAATATGTTTTACAATGAATTATGAGACAAACACTATAGTTTGTTATAATTTAAGGTGTAGTCCGGAAGTTTCCTAATATAAGAGAATGTTAAATAGAAAAATATAGAAAATTATTTCAATTGACAATTTTCTATGACGTTAAGTAGGTTGTCTGTAGACTGTAGAGGCAGGAGGTGGGACTAAAGTTAAACTCGACAACTATTGGTCAAAGTGGTAACCCACAAAGTCTGACTTGATTTTTCTGTATAGGCCAGGGGAGGGACTAAAGTAAAATAATAATTATAACAGATTACCAACTTTATATTAGTTTTTTTCCTTCATTTTGCAACATTTTTTATTTTTGGAAACTTCCCGGCTATACCTTTAAGTTATAATATATAGTATTTCTCTATACAGATTTCTGAGTAGAGATCCCCAAACTTCCCACTCCCCAGACACTTCCTCCAGCTCTTCTGATGGAATCCCAGATCTTTCCTAGTTGAGAGACAAATGAGAATCAGCACCACCTCTCAAGTCCATGCTTCTCAACTGGACAATGGTGGTTTGCCCTCTTTAGGCTGGAGGAGAGCTGTCACAAGTGGAAGAAGTCAAGTTTGTTCACGAGAGAAGAGAGGACTGGACAGGAAGTAGACAGTTCAGCTTAATGTCTGCGGTTACACACCAAAGCGAGCATCTCCCATCTGAAACTTCAGTTTTAGTGCTGATTTCATTTATTTATTATACACGTGGTCGCCCGTGGTCGCACCAAAAACATTTTTTTAAATAAAGATTTTGGTGACCCAACCAAAAGCTTTGGCAACCCACCTTTGGGTCCCGACCACTTTGCTTGGAAACAACTTTGATAGTCTTTAACACGGAAAAGCTGAGCCATGGAATTTCTTTAACATAGGATGTACAAAAATGAAATTGACTAATTACTTCCTGTAGTTTGTCTTGAGTTAGACCATACTAAACCAAACATAGTGGCTACTGACCAGGTCAATTTAATTAACTTTCATCATTTACATTGATCCATCTCCCATCTGAAAATATCAGACTGACCAGTTTTTGGCCGATTCAAAATGTTGAATTACCTGGAAGTGGAAGTGACCAGACCCAAGAAAACACAACAAAAGTTCCATAAGACATTTGAGAAATTTACTCAAAAAATGCTAATGCTAGAAGACCGGGGCTATCCCTCCATCTCCTCAGGGGCTGTTGGGTGAGTTTCTTTGGTGTGTAGAGCCCTTAAGACAAGATCTTCAAGAGTGTCCCAAAGAGGGTGTTCTGGCGGTAAGTAAGTACATATACATGAGTGAAAATAACTCACTTCACTCTGTATTCATGAAAACGTGGTGTCGTCTAAATAAGGCCTCAGTGTGGACCATGTACTCTCCAGGGTAACAGAGTATATGTAGGAGAGGCCATACACTTGTCAACCTCCTGTCCAGGCCTGTCCTCACTCGTAAACAAGGCTCTGACAGACTGTCCACCATTGTCCAGTGGAGAACCAGAGCCTTGAGAGGTGGTGCTGTTTCTCATTGGGATGCAAACTGCCCTGCACACTGAAGGGTTGAAGCCAAGAGGACAAGATGATTTAGGCTAGACATTCTGATGAAGAGGTCTGACTAACTGCTGTGGTGATGCAGGTACCAAACAGCCTCGCAGTGAGCACTACAAGATGATGCACATCTCATCCATCTTCAGCCTGTTGGAGGGACTGACTTTTCTTCCACTGTCCAACAATGACCGCCAATGCGCATTAAAAACCAAGGTTATTTATTAATCAAATAAGCAACAAATTATTTAACCCATACACCGAACAAGATAAGTGTGAACATCTGCACTCTGAAGAGTGGATGATCCAGTGGAGTGTGGCCTATGTTCTGTCATGTGTCCTCTCACTGAGCAGCCTCACAGAGCCTCTCCCTGGGGTCCCTCTGGAGATGGGTTGTCACTTTTCTCAGTCCAGGCTCTTCACTAATCTCCAGAGCACACTTCCAGTGAAGGCCGTATCATTAGCACACGTGTGTCTGATTAAAGATCAGGCTTGGTGTCTGTGGCCCGCGGGTGACACGTCCCCTCGGCCGCTCTGACGCGGCCCGTCACGTGATGGAGGTTATTAATGGCCGCAGTCTCTCACCACTTGACATGTTGCTCCAGCTGTCAGTGTGCTGCGGGCCCATATGAGCGTGTGGTGGGGATAGTGCCAGTGGCGGGCCGACCCATCCGTCACTGTCAGAGTGTGGCCGTGATGAATGGTGCTGGGCCGACCGCAGAGGTGTGAGTGTTCAGGCCGTCCACTGTGTGTGTTCTGTAGAGCAGTAATGATAAATGGAGGAGCAATCTAAAACCTGGACAACAGTTAGAGGAACACCCAGGGTTAATGGCTGACATTGACATTCAGATATCTCACAACACTGAGCTGTGTATTTCCTTATTCTTACAATGAATCACTTCATATCCACACTTACCTGTTGGTCACAATGGAAATGACACTTCCAGCTCTACAGCACAGCATCAAAGTCTCATGTGATGCTCCTTATCCCCTTCACTCATACAAATACAAAGGACCCTCTACTAATGTAATTGTATCACTAATTATGCATTTAATTCAGTTACAAGGAGCTAACAGCTCCCTCAGTGGCAGCTTTTGTTGCTAAAAGGCAATTCATCCCTGAGATTGAGAAATCTAATTAAAAGTAAATGCTTAGCAGAGAAATCCTTTCTGAGGATAATCCTGTTTGCTGGCTTTAACATCCCATCTGTGTCTGCTGGCTCCATTCTGCCTGTGTTTGTGAATGTGCATGATCAGTGTGCACAGCGGTTTGTCTGGTCATTGGGGAGCAGCACCTGAATGCCTATAAGATCATGTGTCCTCCCTGTGGGGGCAGGCCTATAGGCCAACACACACTGACCTCCCCAGCCTCCAGAGGCTCTGCTCTGTCATAGGAGCATATCAGTTCATCATCTGTCTTTTCATTTAATATGTACAATATATATCTGTTCACCCAATATAAAGTACTTTTTAAAAATCAAACTAAAAATATCCAAATGCAATACATAAATACTACAAATGTATATGGAATGATTGGCATTTGTGATGTTGTAAATATATCTGATTAATATAACAGTAACATTGTAAAAGCAGTTGTAACGTGCTGTGTGATTGCCTTTGTGCTGTGTGTTGTATATATGCCTCCTCTCTCACAGACAGCTCCTCCTCCCACAGCTGAGTTTCTGGGACCTCATGCTCCATCCTCTCCATCTCTGTCAGTGCAGAACACGCCGGGGCCCTTACTTCTTTTAATTTACTATGTGAATGATTACATAGCTCATTGGCTAGCCATTGTCTCTCTGATGGATTTAATTAAGTTGGGATTAATGACGGCAGGTGATATGTAATGTTTGGGATGAGAGAGCAGGGGAGTGGTCGTCATGGAACCACAGACAGTCAGAGAGCTGCTGTGAGATGAATGTACCTTCTACACACTACAGGCCCTACCTCGACATCAGCTGATGAGGACTTATTTATATCAGTCAGACATACTGTTGTTATAATGCACTATAGTATTTAAATCTGTTTGGGACAGTTGAACACAATAAAACAGTTATCAGAAGTGTGTAATATCGCTGGTGAGTGTGTGTGGCACGTGCTGCTCCAGCTAACATGCTAACGTAGATGTTATCAGATGTGGATCAGTATAATAGATGCTTAAGGCCCATGGGGCTCTGCTGGTTCAGCCTTTGAGTTTAACAGTGACAGAGGCTTGTGCCACATGTGCTCAGAGCAGCATCAGGGAAGCCATCATTGGCATCTTGTGATTGTTATCTGGTAGAAAAGCTTTGAATATGATTATCTGAGGCGGTCCCCAGTATCATTAACATTGTAATAGGGCATCTGTCTGTGTTGTGACCTGCTGCTCACAGTTTAGGGGGAGCCCTCATCACTTCATTAATTAACCTGAACCTCAGGTGTCCACAACAGCACTCACACAGTCCTACAGCACAAGTCATTAGCTCTCATTTCCAACAACACTCACCTGTGTGTGTACACAGGACACACTGACCCGCTTTATATCAGCCTCTCAAACTAATTAGTCCTCCATGTAAATCATAGCATGGTAATTCAAGACAAAAACACCTGTCAGGGAGCATTCATTATCACCCATTTCATTGAAGGAGGTGTGTCATAAAACAGCCTATGATCTGTAGATTTATTCATATGGAAGTCATGAATGTTTAACTGTGGCTCTGAGGCCAGACTATTACAAACATTAGTTCTTCTCACTATCGGCCAAACACTGAGCCGGCCTTCTGTTGACACGAGCTTTTCCACAAATGAAAAATTGTGTGTCAGTTGATTATATGTCCATATAAATAATGGCTAAATGAGATACAATCATTAAATCATTGGTGGCTCTTTGTTGAGCTGTTTTGCTTGGGCCATCTGTTAGAGCCAGGGCCTGAGAGAGCACTCTTTGACTCTCCCAGACAACACTATTGTGACTGTGCAGTTTGGCACCACCCCAAGTCCCCTGGTTCATCCTGGGAGGACATCAGTGTAGTGTGGCGGTGGTGTTGGAACAAAAGCAAACATGCCTGTGAGGAGTCCTTCATTTGTGGCTTTGTTCTTCTCCTCTGTACCTCCTGAAACCTTACATACAGTACATGTTTCACAAATACAGATTCCATCATTCATTTATTGTTCCAGAGAAAACAAAAGCAGCACTTTATCTCATTTTTTTTTAGAATATATCAATAATATCAATTTATCATATTTATTTTTAATAAAG
>JAVQJW010144781.1:0-11997 GCA_036025195.1 Hypseleotris klunzingeri
ACTTAACACTTATTTTATTTTATTTATTTATTTTATTTACTTTTTAGGGTTCCATCTTTCGAGCTTCTGTGACATTTGATAACTTCCACCTTTCAAATTCTCCATTTCCATGCCCAAATATTGAACATAATTTTCTTTGCTGTCTCCAATCCAGACTGAATCAGGGTCCAGGAGGCTGACAGAGAGCTAATGGAATGACCATGACAAAAGGCAGGCCTCTAAACGGTGTCTAATTTGAACTGGCTCAAAGAGAGTCTTCCTCCAGATTTATTTCCAATATCTTACCCACACCTGGGGCCCCGCTGCCCGGCCAATGTCAATGAGACCTCCCCCTCCCCACGCCGCCTCCACCTGCCCGGGCCCATGATCCCAAAGGCAAACACCAGGGTTTATGAGCTGCTGCCAAAAATAAACAGGACCGGGCGGATTAAAGATGATGAATATGAAGCAGAAAAGGCAGGTGTCAATAATTCACTGCAATATCTCCCAAATTACAGCCATATCTGGAATGTGTAAAATAGTCTAAAAATGTACCAGAAATAAGTAAAAATAATAAAAATAGTAAACATTTGTCATATCTGGTTCAGTATCTGCTGCTATTGTATGCTTCATCATTGTTTCAATTTTGAATACATATAAAATGTTGTGGTTATTTGCAAAATTGTTATCTTGGAATTCAAATTGTATGTAACCAACCAAATCTTCACATATAGTTTGTGAGAGGACATTTTACATTTATTTTAGAATTATATAGTCATTTACAGTAGACAAAGTGGTGTGTCTTGTCCAAGGACACAATGGCAGAATGAGGAATGGGGTGTGGGGATTGAATCACCAACTTTTCAGTTAGTTGACAACCCACTCTGCATTTTCATATGTATGACCTCAGCCAAATTTATGAATGTTTAATATTTTGGACAAGATTAACAAAAAATATGGTCTTGACACCTTTTTCACATTATTTTTTCAAGCTTTGTAAACCAATGACACTTCAAACACTGGCTGTAGCCTATAAGTAATGCATTAAGTATCACATTTTGCACACCCTTAAGCTGACATAAGTATAAATACCAAAATAAACAAAATCCATTTCCTGATAATCTTCTCTGATTTCCAATTTCAGTTGTGTCTGTAATCCTGCCTCCCCCTCCTCCATTAATTACATGTCATTTCAAACATTAACAAAAGCTCCTCTTCAGTGTGGCAGCTGACAGTAAAAATGACTGGTTTGATCTATCTACCCCAAACACATACACCAGGGCCCACCGCTGTAATAACCATAACCGTATCATTACCAAAGATTAATAAGGCTTTTAATAGAGTCATTAAACTGGGTCTGAAATATGGCCGACAGTTGCGGGCATAAGATAGACTCCAATCTCTTTTCACAGTGCCATAGTTATAGGTGCCAGCGGGGCTATCAGGGCTAACAATATTCGTCTGGCATTTACACTCGACTGGGCATTGAACTACAGACCAGAAAAGGGCTCATTGTGGAAGTGGTGACCCGTGGAGCGGCCATTGTCACTATTACAGAGTCTCTGATGAAATCTATATAGACAGAAGTCATGCCCCATAGATCCCCAAGTCAGAGAAGTGGAAGTCAATGAAGAGTGGACTGTATTAAAACAGTGTGTCAAATGATACTGTATTAGGTAAAAAATCTTGATATTCTCATAATTGATTTCTGTGGAAGCTTATTTCCGCCAAGTAAGAAAAAATAAAAGTCCAACAGGAAGTCATATTGTGAGAATAAATGTCATAATTACAAGTTTTAAAGTAATAATTATGACTTCTCGAAACTCTTATACAATTTTAAAAGTCTGACTTATTCTGATTAATATGACTTGCTGTTGGACTTTTATTTTTTCTTATGTGGCGGAAATAGGCTTCTATAGATTTATACATAGTTCAAGGTCTAGTTTATTTACAGCACGTTTTTAAACAGACACTACAGCCCCAAAGTGTTTATAGAATCAGAAAGAATACACGGTAAAATGCACAACAACTAAAATATAAGTGATAAAAAAGACTAAAACCAAATAACAAAGAATTATAGAAAGAAAGATTTTTTAAACTTGTAATATTAACCCCTAACTTAATAATTCCTCCCACAGTTCCAACTAATTCTTACTGTAACTTTTAAGACATCTGTATCAAAGCCCCATTTTGTCTTGAATTTTTACACTTAATCCCACTGCCTGACTTCCAACAACTATGGGCCTTAGGCGGGCTACACTATGGAGAACTAGACACAATAGGCTAACCCTCTAGTTTGGAATATTGTAGATCCTCAAGATCGTTCACCTTAAATTAACATTTTGCTGCAACTCACAACTGACCACAACACATCATTAAAAACTATAAGCAAAGCTGACTCGGTACCCTAAACGCAGACTAAAACTTGTGGGCATTGTCATACTTGTCTGAAAATTATTTTTACTGCAACTATACCAGACATTTATACAGTACGCCTATACATTTTTGATGGCGGAGCGGTCAAAAATTGCCATCAGGTTTTGTTGCAGATTGTTTTTGCGCAGTATCTTTAAAAAGTGTAGTCTTTGCTGATATTTTTTCACATTAGCACATTTAGCCTTAGCGTAGCAGCATCCCTATTATCACTACAAGAATAACCTTTTGTAAAGTTATGAAGTCTTCCCTTTCCATTGACCCCAACCCTAACTAACTCACAAGAGAAATACAGTTTGCAACATCATCACTTTTTGATTTTCTGCAAGCTTGTTAATCTTGGCTCTTGTTAACTGCACTATAAGAGTATTATATAATCTTTTGCTCTGGTCACTGGTTCTTTGTAAGTCAGTGAAGGACATAAAGTACTCAAATACAAAAAATGGCCACTTTATTGGGTACGTCAAATAAAATAAAGTGGCACCCTGTGTCATGCTTTGCCTTTTGGGGTGGCAATGGCACAGTGGGTAAGCGTTCACCCTGCAAGCAGAAGGTAGCTGGTTCATATCCCCACCAAAGTGCATTTTATCATTGTGTCCCTGGGCAAGACACTTAACACATTGCCTATGAACAAATGTGGTTGTGTGACTGGTGTTTAGTGGTAGTCAAAGGGGCTGTAGGAGCAAACTGATCTCTCTCAGTGTGCCCCAGGGCAGCTGTGGCTACACGCTACAAGTACTGTAGCTCAATCCAGTTTATGACCTCTCAGCATTGTATTTTTGCCCACAGAACTTCCGCTCATTGGATATCTTGAATAAGTCATTCACTTGAAACCCTGTGGGTTTGTCTGTAAAAAATCCATATTCCACATACATTTCTAATGATAGGCCTGCTTAGAAATACAAAAATTAATGAATGGCCCACTTGGCATCAACAACCATTTTACATTTAATAAAAAGTCAAGTTTGTTTTGAACACATGCATGATTAAATCCATTGCCTTGATACTCACAAGCAGGTAAAAAGTTATACCTAACAAAATGTCCAGTGTGTGTAGATTGCATATTATTCCTCAAATATCTGAAACCCCTGTACATTCAAAGTTGACGTAAGCTTTCATTTTTAGTCTATTGTCAATATCACCATTTTTAAAAGCCTCCTCCTCCGCTCCAACATTTTAACATCACTCGAGGGAACAGAAGCGCTGCAGAAAGACTAAATATTTTCTAACCTTTACATAACAAAGTGAGTTGACTAAGACCCTATTCTTATCTATAGCGGGCGCTCAGGGGAGGACTGCGAATTTTCAGACAATTACTGCTTACATGACTTCTCCGAGCGGTGGAGGGAGAGTGCTCTAGGCCTAATGCTTGAGCCAAAACTGACCCTGGACTAAAACAGCAGCGAGATGATGCTAAAGTTTGTACAAGAGGGACATTCACCTTATGTCAACTAAAGCTTGTTTGTGAATGTCTCCCCAAACAATGGTAAATCTTCTTGACATTGTTTTAGAAATGTCAAGTTTTAGTCTTTTGGCAGTATCGTTTATTTGCTCACATGATGAGGCCTGTCCTGGAGATAATAAAATAATGATATTGGCGTCAATTTTGATTTTCAAGAAAACTTTTAGCATAGTCAAAAGACCAAATAAACGTTGTTGAGTTCAAACTTTTAGCACTTTACAATTGGGTCGTATACTGGTGGTAGCAAATTACAACTGTTGCCACACCTGTCCTGGGGCAGACTGACAAAGATATGGCAGTCACAGAAAGCTAAACTCGCACTAAATACACTACAAAACCATTAAGGAAGTGTCTTGCTCAAGCACACAACAACTGTTCATTTGAAGTGGGAAATAAAACTTCTGGTAGCTATTGGATGATCTGCTCTAAAATATGAGACACAGCCATCCCCAAAATTGGGGATGGCTGTGTCTGTGGCCCAAAAAATCTCTTTACCTTGCATTACTTTGGTAGTCTATTGTATTTACTTCTTGGACAATGGACCATATTTTCATATTCAAGTTGAACAAAAGGGCAACTACTAAGTCATTTGTGGTGTAGTCCGAAGCTTTACTTTACATCAGGGTCATGTAGTCAATTTTTAGCATTTTGTTCTTTACATTTTCTTTAACAATCAAACCCTACAGACTACACCTTTAAGTAGGCCTCTGGAAAAAGAAAACTCAGAATTTAACTAGTAAGACGTCAAAGCTACATGTGACTCTCATTTGTCATCAGTGTTGTAGTCAAGTCACCATGTCTCAAGTCCAAGTCACTCTTAAGTCTTTAGTGTTCAAGTCACGAGTCACCAGTCAAGTCCAGAACTCTTTACTCTAAATCTTAATGTGTAAATTCTATCAGGTCAGAATTACAGTCAATTTTATTCATACATTTTCAGCCGCATGTGTTTGATTAAATACCATACCAAAACAGCAGGAAAGGTAATCAAGGGGTTATTGTGTGAAATGTATAATCAGCATGCTTCAAAATGCTTCAAATATGTATATTTCTCAATCACATAAACCATTTTGATAATGATTTTTAGTCTATTGTGAAACCAGTCATTTAAAGGTTATATAGTTTCCTAAAATAAATAAAAAATGTTAGAATTAAATATGCTCGATCTGACTTTGTGCTATGAGGTAAAATAGGTAATCTGTCATAATTATCATTTACTTTAGTCCCTCTCCTGGCCTCTACAGCAACATCAAATCAGACCTTGTGGGATAGTGCTTTGACAAATCACAGCAGCTTTTACTTTAGTCCCCCCTCTGGCCTCTACAGACTACAGACAACCCACTTTACACCACAGCACAGTGTCAGAAAGACATTTTTAAGCCTTTTTTCACCTTTTATTATTTAACTTTTATTTATTTTATGAATTTTAACAATACGGATACAGATTTTAGTACAGCCCAGAGAACTCCAAACATATATAGACAGAGAAAATTATATATATTATTTTATTTATATTATATTATTTTCTTGGTATGTTTTTGTGCAGTTTAAAGCATCATTTATGTCTGTGGTTTGTGAACACATGGATCATTGGGTCAGCTGTATGCAAATGAGTTTACCTGTCACCGTGGAGATGAGATTGAAGAATTGCCATGATCTGTTGTCTTCTCTGTTGAATTATAATATATCCAATTCTTATGCATCATTTTAGCACAAAAAAGCAGTCCTACCTTAACCTTATCTTTAACATGCTACATTTATATGCAATTTAATATCTGGCAACAATGATAAATCACACTATGGGCTAAATTCAATTCTTGTATTACAATGACATGCATTTTCTCTGCTATATTTTGCATTCTCTTTTCAATTTTACATATATATTAGGATCAAGATGAAATGGATATTTTTGTAGATCCATTTTTTACAGCAGGACTTACATTTTTATAAATATATGATGGAACGTCCAATTGGGCAATGAAATAAAAAATGCTTCTCTGTTAAATATTAGATTGCCAAAATCAACTAAAATAAAATCATGTGTTTCTCAGCCTTATTTTTCAGGATATTACCTACTTTACTCTCGGGCTGTGCAAATAATCAAATTGCAACTACGATTTTATTTATTGCTCAGTTAGTAAAACGAAATAATCGGGGAAAAAACGAAACAATTAGGCCTACACTAATTCTGAATTTTGTCGCTAAAATAATAATCAACTCATTTTGACATAGTTTGTTTGTTAATGGCTTGAGATAATGTTTCTATATCAAATTTGATTCTTTAGTTAGGATAAAAATTAAAAAGCAATATATTTCTTCACCATAATTGTTTATAATAATCGTGATTTCAATAATGACCCAAATAATTATGATTATTATTTTTTCCATAATTGAGCAGTTCTACTTTAAGCTCATGCCAATATAATTCCTTTTTGCATAGACAATTATAATCCATGACTATCCATTAGTGAACATGAGGTCACCATACCTGTATCTAAGCGCCTAGAACAGCACAAATGAGTCCTTGCGTAGCCTGTATGTTGTAATAAATCCAGTCAAAATCCACTTCCTGGTCCCCGTTCTGAGCTCATATTTAGGTGAAATCTCTGGGACATCCCGCTGAGTCTAAGCTGTCCTCTTCTCCACAGGACACGTTGCCGCACAGCGCCTCTGTCTGACTCTACACAACACTCTGTCAATGCAATTATACAAGTGATGGGACAAAAGACACAAAACAAAATCATCCTATGCTCTGGATGTATTATAGATATGCAATATTTCGCAACCATATTGTTATTGCAATATCTGCTGTCTCACATTATTCCTGATAGATTCTCGGTCTTTGTCAAGTTAAGGATGTTTCAACCAGTCTGAGCCCTCCTGTACATTAGAAGCTTGTGATTGGTTACAAATGTGACCCATGGCTCTTATAATACAGCTCACAGAGTGTCTTGAAGTTCCATTTTTCCCAGATGACTTCTTTATTTATTCTCAAATACAAAGTGAAAATATCAGCAAGTGCACCTTTAACATATCTCTTCCTCTGTTTTTCTCTCCCAGTTTGCCTCAGATGCCCACACAGACTCTCACAGCTGTGGTGGGGATGGTCAGGTTTAATCCCACATTTATTGGTGACACATTTGTTTTTTTGTGACAGTCAAGTCGCTGCGGTAACATCTGGACACTTCAACACTATGACAACCAGCGCTCTTTATCGCAGATTAAACTTTACGTATTGTACCTTGCATCATATCTCAGCATCCACATTACAACATAAAACAGCTTGCTAAATGCCTGTATTTCTTGGCTTTATATAAAAACAATGTTGTAAAAAAAAGTCTGTGGTGTTTTGAAATGTACAAATGTAATAAAAACAAATGTGTTGGGAGTGAAGGCAGTCAGGTGAGATAAAGTAGTTTGAATTTAATGAAGCTAAAGATGTGTTGTACAATAGAAGATTTCATCTGTTCAAAGCTAAATCATCGTTCACATAATAATGACAAAGAGTGTGCTTGTCACCTCAACTCACTCACTCTAGTGCCGCAAACTACAAAGTGCTGCTATGGTGTAAAGAGGTGGACTATGGTGAAAATGACTGAGGCATTTTGTACTTGCTGGAATTTCGACACCTATTGACAAAAGTTACAGAACTAAAAAGCATGCATTATTGTCAGATTTGAAAAGCCATGGAAATAGAAAGCTTTCAAGCGACAGAAATGACCTGAACAATAAAAAAAGCAAATGTCCTTCAGTAGAAGCCTGTAATGTTGCAAATGTACTTGTAAAATAGATAAAATTTATAAAATATTTAAAAATGACTTTTGCACACATGGTCTGTACTTTTGGACTTCTTTTTCCCTCAAAAACAAAGACCTTTTTTTAAAAAACTGCATTTTGTTTACTTATGTTGTCTTTGTTTAATATTTACAATTGTTTGGTAATCTGAATCATTTAGGTGAAACAAACATGCAAAAGAATAATCCTTATATATTCATCTGGGAACAATTGTTGTTACTTGATAGCTTGATCAGTAAATAAATTCCACATTGTAGCCTCAAAGTAATGTCTTATTTACACAAACACACTCTCCTCTGGCCCTCCTGTGACCTCATGTAGATGTATATATCATTGACAGCTGCCTCTCCTCTGTGACATGACTGACAACCATCAATCTGTGGCTCCCAGTCCCACACACTGTAAAAACTCACAAGTTAATATAATTAGTTTTAAGATAACAATGTGAATTTTAAACTACAGCTCACTCTAAAAACATATTTTGCATGTTAATAGCAGTGCAATAGTTGTAAGTTTAAACAATAACACTTTCTAGCAAAAACAAGTTTGACATTGATTACAAAAATGCATTTTAAGTTTTACATTATTAAAATTCACCACAAATCTTTGTCCAATGCTTTACACAAACCTTTATCAGAATAACTTGTGTGAAGTGAGAGTTGTGGTTTAAAATTCATATTTTCATCTTAAAGAAAACTCTTGTTGTCTTAAATCAAATTATGAATTGAAGGCATTAAGGCCCCACCACTTCCACAGCTAATGTACACACAATTTAATTTTTCAAAACTTTTTAACTTTTCAGTATTCTAGATGATAGTCAGACAAATGAATGAAATATAGCAAAAAAAATGTTTACAAAAAGATCATCCATTCTACCTTGAAATTATTTCACTAATTTGTCCTTTGGCGTTTTACAGTGCACCCAACTACAGACCTGCAACGGGCAGGAACCCGACACAAATCCTTCGGGATTGGGCGGTATTCACGTGGTCTCGGGCAGCAGCAAGCGGGCAGACCAAAACACATCGGGTCCTGTGCAATCCCAAGCTGCGCAAGTGTCACAGTTCAGTCTATGGTCAGTGAGTGAGCGTGCAGCAGACAGTCCACTCCGCTCAGCTGCTCTTCCCCTGCAGCATGTCACGTGACATGCAGCACAGTTTGAGTGCTTTTTAATCAAGTCTTGCACGGTGCGCACAGGAAAAATACGATAAAAACGCGTATTCACGGTTTATATGAAAAATCCTTGGGACCCGCCGGGATCTCTCAGGTGGGCAGACAGGGGGAGGCTCTCGGGATTGGGCGGGAGTGGACAGAAAGTCTTCGGGATCGGGTGGGAGCGGGATTGAAAAGTCAGTCCCGTGCAGGTCTCTACACCCAACTCCATCCATATTCAGCTCTTTTTCACCTGCCTGAGCCGTCACCACGGGTAAACAAACGATGCGGAGGGCAGAGTGGCTGACATGTCATGGTGCCCCAGACCCCGACAGAGAAGCCTTAAAGAGTTATTAGGTCTTTGTGCAGACATCTCCTGGCACCAGCACATAGGGAAGTGTGAGAGATCTTATTCGAAGTTTAACAATTTATGCATGTTTCTGTAAAGACAGTTGGGGTATTCTCTGAAATGTTTCTATGTGGTTTGTGGTTAGCATGTTTCCTAGAGTTTGTGTGGGTGTGAGTGCATGTTTAATGTCATGGAAAAAGTGAACAGTAAGATACTTTTTTTTCTTTAACCTTTATTTAACCAAGTAAACCTATTGAGAACCAATTCTCATTTACAATGGCGACCTGGCCAAGAGGCAGCATCAACAAGCTATAACATTATTCTTGCACAGCAACTAATTAGTTAATTGTTGGTTAGCAAAAGGTGTGTAATTAGATATTTGTTTTTACATTTGACATTCAGAGCCTAGTCAGGAAACATTAGTGAATGTACCTCACATTGTATGTACATTGTTTTGTTTTGTTTTTCTGTACACATTACTATACAGTTTGAATTTTGGCCTGCAGTCGCTTCCATTCCAAAAATTACTATATAGATTAACACACACCAGATCCAATCTAGTACTGAACCAGTTCAAAACCAGGTCTACACCAGGACTATATTACATCACTAAACTAGGACTAAGCAAGACAAAACCATGCCCAAGTTCCACTTGTTGTCCCTGTACCACAATTTTAGAATCTCTGCTAAGAAATGATTTACAACATACTCGAATACCAAGACTATTTTTGTTCTTACCTTTATTCTTTTTCAAATTAGTACATTTTTTTCCCACAGAGTCTTAAATCAAATATCCCAAATACTTCACATACACTTTCATTCTTTCTTGGAAATGTATTCAGATGAAAGACCGAGTGAGACACTCTGCCTCCGCTCTAAAACTTCCTCATTTCCCTCCAGCTCCAAAGATCATCTATTGCTCTTTCCTTTGATCATCACAAACACATCTGGACTGATTGCCACCACAGGAAACAGCAGAGTGACGCATCCTTGGGTTTGTTTAGACGTGCATCGCGTTCACCCCACATGACTTTTCCATGACTTATTATTATGAAGACAATGAGAAAGAAAGAAAGAAAGAAAGAAAGAGGGAGGCAATATAGTTCAAGGTTTGTTTTGGCTGATGCAAAAATAAAACTAAAAGGTGAAAAGTTCATAAACAATTAGGAGCCACTGGTGCTTGTAATTAGTTGCATTGGAGGTCTGTAAAAATGGTTAATTAAGTTATTGTTATGATTCTTTTTTGTACTAATAAAAAGAAAAGTATTGTAAAATGTTGATAATTATTATGGATCTTGAAATCTAATTATATTAAAGTAAACAAGCTTTGTATGTGTTTAACAAATTGCACAATGGTAGTGGACCAACCTTCCGTAGTTTAGCCGCTTTGTGTATCCTTTTGACTAACTACCTGCCTCAAGCCCATAGTAGCAAGACTTAAACTTTGATTTAGATTTTGGTACATGCATGTAAATTTTAGCTTTATCAACTCATAACCTTTTGACCATGATAACCAAGCAGGACGATGTTGTTTTTTTATATGTCAAACTAGAATCAATCAATCATAGTTTATAATTATCCTTAGTATTCTGCAACTAAAATGTGTGAGTGTGCTTCTTCTCCAGCAGTGCTCAGTTTGTCTGTCCACCGTGTTCATTGTTATTGCCTAATTGTGTTATACAGGGCAATATTTGTTGACTGTATATTTGACTTTAGCTATAGAGACCAGGAAATAGCACATATTTAGTTTTTATTTGATTTTATTGGTTGCAATTCTCTTTATAAGTCCTCCTTTCCTCTTCTGCTGTAGGGAATTAGTCCAAACTTAAAAATTAATAACTAAAAACTAATTATTAATAACTTGACTCTTAATATTTCATGAAAAGTATTCTTCAAAAACTTTCCGTCTAGCCCAGTTTTTACACTTCCTCTATAGCTTCTCGCTCTTAAAATCTCCAAACTTATCTGCTCTTTGTTGACCATGTAGCTTACAAATCCCCCAAGTGCGTGTGACTTTATGATACTCTTGAAACTTTTTCCGATGTTCTCAAAGCCGTGGGTGTCTGCGATCGACCACGAGATGAATATAACATAAAAAACACGCTTATGTGATTCCAATTCCTATTTCTTTGTGTGTTGCATCATTTTTGTGTAGGCTGCCCTCGACACATTTATGCAATCAGATATGAACCAGCCTTCTTATCATATCCCATGTCTCTAGGCTCTGAGTGGGATTCTTCAAACTTTTTCCCCAATGATTCAAGAAACTTTTTTTTTTCCCCAAGACTTCAAGACTGGTTGGCCGCTCGGTGAACCCAAAATGCTCAAATCCCATTTTTGCAGCGTGGAGAAGAACTACGGAGGGGTTGAGCTGCAAGTAAAAAGCTCAGGAAAGGGTCTGCATGCCCACTTGTCTCAGGAGATAAGAGGTAAGCTTGTATGGTGTGAAATATTTTTGGGACCGGCTTCCAATAAGGTGTTTGTGAATTTAGTATTAAGGCCGGGGAATGCAGTTATTAAATATGAATAAGGGACATTAACTGTAGTTGTAAATGGGGCAATATACCGTGACGTCAACTAAAGGATTGGCGAACCATGGAAGTTGTTTGGTGGATTTTTTCTAAGGCAGAGTTCCGACCTAGGTCATAGCCTTTTTGTATAGATTTTGAAACATATTTCCAACAAAAACACTTTATTTTGAATTATCCCTTAAGTACATCTGGTTAAAGTGATATTATGCATGTTACCAAGGCTTATCACAGAAACCATGCCAAGAATTGCCATTGTTGTACAGTATCATAGCAATGTGTTAAACCTCAAACCACTGTCA
>JAVQJW010144922.1:0-11704 GCA_036025195.1 Hypseleotris klunzingeri
TATGTTTTAGCATCAGGTATTCTCTTTTAAATGTTGACACAAAAACCAAAACAACCAACAAATAAGTTCACGGATGGAAGAGAGCACAATAAATCGTAATCACTACCTGTTTGCGGACATGTACTTGTATCTAACAGGTTATAAGGTTAAAACTCACCGGCAAATGTCTCCAAATTGTGGCATTTTATTTCACACTATCAGAACATTAATTGTAATCTCCATTTCCATTAGGGCCTCAGTTACAAAGCTGTGTTATACCTGGTGACATAACTGATCAATTAGCCTAATAGCTGCCATGCTGAGGTGCTCTAGGTGAGAACTGGATTCTGATGTTACAAATTAATTGCCTGAGTTGGCTTAATTAATTAAACCTCTGGTGGAGGCTGATAACGGCCTTCCCAGGAGCCTCAAAACTGGTGGTCTATACACCTCCTGACATACGGATACTGTATACAAGTACTTATTTACTTCACAATTTTCTTTTCTTATATGTAAAAGATCTTTGGAGAAGTTCGGTCTCACAGCAAGTGTGAAATGGCGATCTAAACTTGAACCATGGTTCAAACTGGACTTTAGGCAGGTTTTATTCTTTGTGCAAATACTACATACAATATAATGTATGTACCATTTTAGCTACTAGTCATATTTAGTTTAATAAGCTAACATCTTGATAGTTATGTATAGGTTGTGGTTACATTATCAGAGATTTAATGATTTGGGGGTTTTATAGTTTTAAATCTGGTAAAGAAAACTGTTCCTAGTACAGCTTTTTACCAATCATTTTTACCAAATACCTAATCCTGGTTTATCTCAGTGTCCAAGTCACCCACACACACAAATGAAGAGCTCTACAGGATCTGTTGCCTGTGCTCTTCCTGCTAAGACTAAGTCTAAAATGAACCACACTTGAGATTTACAAATGCCCTGAGTCTTACTGTATTTATGGTGGCCAACAGAGGCCCTCATCTCTCAAAAGGAGAGCATCTCCCTAGGAAACAGATGGTTTATCCAAGCAGCAGGAACTACAAGCTCTCATGAGAGACAAGCACCACCTAGTGTTCCACAGCTGTACTACACAGGCAAAACTCAAAAGTGTCAAAATTCAGATGATGTTTGCTTTGCAAAATTGGAACATTTTGCATTATAAAAGAAATAGGAAAGGTTTCATTTTGACAATTTCTGAAGGGGACCATGGGGCATTTTGTGAATGAATAATAAAAGCTGCTTCACATTCACAGAGGTAAAAGGCTTATTAGTGTGCCCCCTGCCCATACATAGCCCTCCCCTCACCCCGAAGGCACCTGCCGTTTGCCACAGGTGGGCATGTAATTGCTCTGTGGCATGGTCATGTTCGGAGTAGTTAGGAGAGTAGCAACCACGCTAATGAGGCTGCTTACTGTGTTGCTTCTCCACTGCTGAGACCCTATGAGTCTGCATGAAGCAGGCAGGTGTGTGGCAGCCCATACATCTGCTCACTGTAGGAATACAACACAGCTGCTCCTAACAGACACTGACGAGACACTTTCTGAAGTTTCACTGTTTCTGAGGAGTACAGAAGTCAGAGAAGAAATGACTGAACCATACTACTTCATCTCTATATGGTAACTTCAACTCTTCATGAGGATTCAACAGATTAAATAAAAATGAGAGAAAAGAGAAAAGTTTCTTAACCCCAAGTGATGATTAGGTCTTAGGTATATGAATGATTAAGAATATGGCTTTTAATATAAAGGCAAAAGACATTGCTAGAAAATAAGACTCACTATCTCACAACTCCAGATGGTCTATGGGTCATATTATCACTGTACAGAATAATATTAAACACCTTAATTCATCTTTTATGTTACCATAAATTATGCTATATCGTACTTTGACTCAAAAACCTTTTCTCAGTGTTTCCCCTGCCATTATATTGGGGGGACACTCCGCCCCTCCAATGGCACCATCTGGCCAACAACCAAATTCATTGATAGAAAAATTTTCCCCCACCCCCCATAGACTAAAAACCTAGGGCAAAGATTGTTTTCTGCCTTAAAGTTGATCAAATGCAACTCCCTTTTAATTTGTAAAGTGAGACTCCAACAAAATGGATGAAATTGCCGTCCTGATGAGATAACTGTCTGTGTTTGATGCATGATTTCCGAGCACTTACTGGGGGTGGCCTGTTTGTCGGTGGCTTCTCCCTGAGTGCTGCTCCCGGCCGGTTCCTCTCCCGCTGGGGGCTGCTTCCTGGTTACCACGGCGCCGGTGGATACTATGAGCGGGGCGGGCGTCAGGAGGTCTGCGTGTACCACAGAGGATCGGTTACTGACAACACAAACTTACTGTGTGTGTGTGTACATGCAGTTAGCTGATACAAAACATGACCTCATTATGAAGCAGGTCGGCACACACAAATGAGGATGTATCACTGTGTGTTTGAGACTACATAAATGACATAAGCTCAAAAGCAAGAAGTTTTCATGTGTTTGTCTGATAATGTAGGGGTTGGCGTTATGGCAAAAATATAATATCACAATTTTTATTAAGCCAAGATTACAATCTCGATGTTCACAATTTTAGATTCAGTGTAAATTCAATGTGTATATAAAATACACTTTTTTTTACCTGAAACATGCCAGAGTCAACACAAAAAAAACAGCAACAGCAGAAAAAAACACAACACTATTAAAACAAAAACTGAAATGCACAATGGCACAGAGAGCCTGAGTCTGGCACATGAAGCAGAAAAAGTCAAATCCTTTCTTTTGACTGCAGCCATAGCCGAGCTGCTGTTCAATAAAGATAAATAAATAAAACAGTCGGGTGAAGACAGAGGGAAATCAGAGGTGCAGAGTCGGGTACGCATGTCTGCTCCTCAAACCTTCCCTGCCTTTCTTGCTAATTACAATTGATTTATTATGGACCAGGTAGCTTATCAGGTGCCCAGTGTAATTACAATGTGTGTCCGAAGGCTGTAAGCAGAAGGGGGGTGTATGGGGGGGAAAGAGGTGGCGGTGGTCAATGTCGAATGGCAAAATCAATTAGCATTGATTTGGCAAAAGGTTCATTTTGCCAAAGAGGACATCGTCGAAGGGGATTAAACTTGCCTGGCCCCCTGACAACTTTGATGCGACACAATGGCTGCATTTCTGGCTGCGCTATAGTTAACAAGCTTTCAATAATTTAACTGCATTTGGATTTTTTTTAAAGTCCCAAACACAGTGATTTCCCTGTGCCGCTGTGGCGAAATTTCAATTCAGGCATCGGCTAACCATGTCTAGCGAAGGAAACAGATAGCATTGATCAAGTATCAACGAGTGAAATCCCGGCTAGCTTGCATCTTAATCCTCATCAAGAAGTCAACGTAGAATTTAAATCAACCTGCTTTGGCACAAAATGAAGGTAAGGCTGGACAATATGCAAGGAGCAACCCTCGGCCAAAGATGTTGAACGCTGAAGCGGCTTAACTTCATTTAATCATAAAAACATTTTGTCTAATTTAGCGACTTTAGTGTCTTGTTGTCATCATTAGAGGCAGGTCTAAAGGTAAAACAGTCAGTCTAGTTGCACTGATTAAATAATGTGACAACATAAACCTTTCTCTGTCAGCATGTTGTCAGATTATTCTCTGTTTGCTTTTATTTTCAATGACTGACGCTAATCCTTCACTCGGGCATTGTACAGAATTTAATTTAAGTGGCGCTACCTGTTTTTTTGGAAATACAGTTAATGGATAAAAAGTTGAGAATGACACCAGTGTCTGACACCTGCCGACACCTCATTAAAACCAATGTGGATGCAGAGTTTGTTGTTTTTTTATACATTCAGTTATTAGTGTTTCTCATAATATTTTCTGGTTCCAAAGAATAGGAATCCTTCTATCATTACAAGAGTGCATCTGTTTCACTAGGTTTTATTGTAACTGAAATGTGTTTTAATGATAGTATTAGTGTTAAGAAAACCATTTAGAAAGTTTAAGTCAATTAATAAACTAACTAACTAAAAAAATTAACTTTTTAATTAATTAAACTCCCTTGAAAATCCCATCTGCATTGGTTCCTCCATAGACTGAATGGAGTGTAGACCCTGTGTGTATGTGTGGCTTACCTTCGATGGCCAGCATGGCTCGGAGCTCTCTGTTGAGCAGTTCAAAGCGCCTCTCCAGATCATGCTCTTTCTCCCTGTGGCAACAGTTAGAGAGGAAAAACACAGGCAGTGAGCGACAACAAACTTCATCAATATGTTAATGACTAAATCATTAAGCACTTAAAGAAACCTGCAATAAACATTGATTCAGCCAGTCGCCTGGACCTGCACTGGCTCCACATTAATCTACTGCACATAGCTGATACACAGTGAGAGGATAGAGCCTTAGGTTAGTGTGAGGGAAACATTTAAAACGCCAAAAACACATTCAAACAATAGAGTGTCTATGGATATGTTCATTAAGAGGATAAAGGAGTACTGGAGTTACTGCTGAACATATAAAAGTAGTAAGAGAAAGACTGGAGAGATTGTGTAGGAACATCACATCAACATAATGCCTCTGGACTGTAATGTCAGAGCGTGCAAAGTCGGGGAAAAATCTAAGTGTGATGAATATGACAAATATTGTGATTGCAATTAGATAATGAATATAGTTTTAAAAACAAAATTCCAATCACAGGACATTTTAAGCCTGTTTGGAAGCAACATTAACACTTGAAAGAAGACTCAAATATTAACTGTTCCACAAGAATAATAACTTTCAAGGTAAGGCACATTTTAACATTTATTTTGTCTTGAGCAGAGGATATTATGTTGCCTTACAAACTGTAGCTGTTGCGATATGGTAATTGCGACCATTACAACTGAGCTTTTAATTTAATTGCGATTACTTGTGTAGCAATGAACAGTGAATCCTTGTTCAATGTGACTAAAAGGTAACTCACTAATGCAAAGAAAAAAGGACAGAACAGGTGACCTTTAACTATGCATTTATGGATATATGTGATTTGTGTGAACGCTGCACAAATTGAATTCCTTCCTCTTTCAGACATATTATAAAATGAGCTAATTTGGCCCCTAATAGAATTTGTCCTTCACAGGCGCCTTTTCTGTTCGCCTGCACAAAGAGAGAACAGAGAGGGCTCATAATCAGGCCCTCTGTCAATTGGCCACTTTAAAAGCCTCCCCTTTCCCACGATGTAACGTGATTATGAATACTTCAATCTCTCCTCCACTCGCACACTTAGAAATCACAAATGAAAAAAGAAAAATTGCTGCCGTGTGTGTGTCTGTGCACGTGTCTCCACCTGACACAGCTGACCACTTATAAAGAGACTAGCAATAGAGTGACGATCGCTACATTTCTATTGATTTCATATCCCATCCGCATGTCAATCAATGAGGGCATAGACACAGGGGCTGAATAGAGTACAGTGAGGTACAGCCCCCTCCTGTGTCGCAACAAGGAGTTCAATGTAACAAGTGAATTGAAAGTGATACGTCTGGCTTTGTTAAGTATTTAAGCGTATCGGCCGAGCTTTACCTAAAATACAACTAGTTTTTATTATATGATAAAATTAATAGTTCCTTAGCCCATTAATAACATCCAAATTAGTCCATAATTTAAGTTATGTTGTTCAAACACGAACAAACCAGCTTTACAAACTGCCTTATACGTTTCCATATACATTATTTGAATATAATTAGATCTCTTTCTTAACTATATTTTTGTATTTTATTTTTCACTAATGAATTATCTTATGCTGATATGAGTTGTGAATGATATTGAAATGTCCATAATACATTGTTTTATTACATAGTCCATTTGTGAAAGATCAATAAAAAGACCACTTCCCTAATACAGTATGTAGCCCCTTAAGCAACACTGTATTCAGACACCTTTCTATCATAACTAGCCACAAACTTCTTTGAGCAATTGCAGCACAACTGTTAAAGCTCACCCACAAACAGGTGCCAGGTGAAGAGATCGTCAGTGTTTACCTTGTTGTCAGTCAGTGGTCATAATGTTTTGCCTGCTCAGTGTCTAAGGAACACAATGAAGAAATAGTACTTAAACAGATGAAATACTTACAGTAATGAGAGCTGGTTCTGTCTTCTGATGAGTGCATTCTTCTTGTTGACCAACATGAACCACTCCTGCATCATGGCTTCCTCCTCCTCCTTATTGTTGCCTAAGAAACACACAAAAAGATCGCAAAGTTAGCCTCAATGTCACCTTAAAAACACACTCATTAGCGTTTCATTTTAAGGTCAAAGTAAATCAGAGGCAAAGCAATTTACTACAGTTGGCTGCATGTTTATGTGACTGTACATTATCTACACAGACCATAGAAACATAAAAGAGATGGCGCGGATAAACAACTTAGTGATGTCTAGTTGCTCACCACGCGGGCGGCATGTTCACTTAAGTGCATAATGTTCTCTGTGCAAACATATACACATACTTCACACCATGACTGCACCGCGTCAATATGGCTTCAACCAGACTGGGATTAACGCCACGATTACAGTCAAGCCTCTCACCGTTGGGCAATACATATCCAGCAATAACTCAGCAGGCCTTCAGCGGAGACCTAACACTGCTCTGAGAGTCCACTGTGCTTAGTGTAATACCTGCTCAGCCCTCGGTGAGTTAGCAAGCCTCTGATGCATGGCTAATATAAGCTTCGCCTTCGCCCGTGGCTCGGGCTGTAACTTACTACACAGGCTTCAATGGGATAGTCACAGCGGATACTGACACTGCACAACGACTGGAAAGAGATAAATGCTAGATTAGAGTGGCTGAAGAGCAGGCTGTATAACCAAAATAATGTAATAATCACAATTTAAAAGGAAACTATACTGTATATTATCAATGAACATTACAGTTTGGTGCCTAGTACCTATGGGCCTGAAGGGGAGTACAGCCTTGACATAGACCAGTTAGTCTGGGAAATTGACAGTAATACATTCATACTCTAGGTCGTTAGGTCTCTGGTTGCAAAAACGAAACAAAAAACAATAACAGCTCCTGTCCTTTTTTTGTCCCAGTTATAACAAGCAAGTCTTCATAACTCTTCATAAATAACTCTTCGGTAAATATTTCTAAGTTTTTTATTATTATATATAGAATATAAATTATGTAGTTGATGGAAAACCTGAAGCATTATGCTCTGAACTTGCTAAAAAAATACCATCAGTCGGTTCCACTGGTGGTTAGCTCTGCTGGGATATGGGCTGTAGCCACAACCAATTTATCAGTAAAAGCAGTGTTCAAGCTCACTTCATACAAATCTGTGAGCGATAAAACGTCTAAACACAGTTAATGAGAGATGAAAGATCATCTTATATGAGCCGCTGTATTTCATCTGCAGCTTTCTCCATTTCTCAAGAGACATTTCAATAGCTTTGTTGCTATGGCAGCCATCTAAACAAAAATCAAGAAATAAAACATGTTGTTTAATTAAATAGGGTCTCATTTTATTTTTTCTATTTGTGATTCTGTTTTTATAAAACACAACAGGTATGGAAGATCCAAGTATTAAAAACATGATTCTTTGTCTGTGCTATTTTTCTTGCTGACAATGAAAGGTAGCCCTGTGAATACACTGTGGACACTGGTGGGTGTGTGGACATTGGAGATACTCTGAGCCAGCAGATGTATGTAATTTCATTTAGAAGGATAGAGACGAGGGGCGGGAGGGAAGGAGGAGGAAAAAAAGTGCGAATGAAAGAAAGCTTCGGGATTTAGCCAAAACCGTGGGCTCGTGGATTACTGTAGTCAACTTTGAAACGGACGACACTCGGAGGGGGGATAAAGCCGGCGCTGACAGGTCATTGTGTTGCCTCGAAGTCAAATAAAACAAGCAAATAATAATGGCAAATATTAAGCTCCTGTGACATTGTGGCGAGGCAGGCTGGAAGACGAAAGGGGGATTATAAAGCTATATCCCCCACCGCTCGGCAGCCGGTAGCCACCAGCCACCAGCCAACCACCGGCCCAATCTTATGAAAGAGAAGACGGGGAGACGCTGAGGAGAGCAAGGAAGCAGCGAGGTCAGAGGAAAGGACAGAAGAAGGTAGGAGACGGGACAAGGGGGAAGGAGAGAAGGAGTAGGAGACAAGGGGGAAGGACAGAAGGAATAGGAGACAAGGGGGAAGGACAGAAGGGAGCAGGAGACAAGGGGGAGCAGGTGAGTGCATTGAAAACCGAAGAGGACACTCAACAGATGCTCGACTTCCTACTCCTCCTCCGCCTCTCCAGGTTTGGCCTCTGACCCTCTACCTGACTCTTAAAGAGACAGGCACGTGTTTAGCAAAGTCCATATAGTCACATCCCATTTTACATGAATGTTACTTCTTGTGGCTAGAATTAAACATTTTTGCCCATTTATCAGGTTGTAAAAAAAAAAAGAAACTGGATCCACACCAAAACAAACCACATTTTCTTAGGGCAAATACTGGATTTTCCTGAAAATGTTATTGCACTATGACTCTTCCAAGTTATATTCTTAACAAAAAAAAGAGAAAAACATAAGGTAAATATTACCTTATGTTTTTCTCTTTTTTTAAAAAAGAAAATAAATATTTTTTTTTTTAAAGAAAATAAATAAATAAAAATAGAGTGGGGTTTGATTCCCACTGGGACCACTTCAAGTCAATGGCATATGTTACAGCGGGCACCGAGAGAAAACCGGTGAATGTTGTGTATCATCAAGACAAATGGTGTAAATATCCCTGGCAAATATGGCCGACACAGTGTCAGCAAATCCAGCCCTGGCTCAGAGACACTGTGGATCCATGCTGGCTCTCAGGGGGCCATCTTGGATCAAAGCATCTGGCAGTTTGGCAGGTTGCATTCTGGGTCTTGCTGCTTGCCTCACAGGCCATTTCTCGGTGTTCAACACAGAAACAGGCCAATGTCTACTGAGACAGTGAGCGAGAAATTTGGCATGGGTACAATGTTTGATCATCACATCAAAGGATTAAGGAAATACTGTATGTCTGATAGAAGAACAGTGAATCTCCCTTTTTTCTGTGAGTAACTTTATCGTCATTAATATCATCCTCGCTGCCTCTCACTTATCAATGTGTCGACGATGGTGAGAAATGCACACGAGATACAATCAACTCCAACGCATACGCACACTGTCGCTCTGGCAAGATACAACTGATACACACATCGCGACAACCGCTCTATCTGATTGCCTGTCTGCCTGCTCTCTTGTTTCACTCTCTCTCACACGCACTGACACGGCCGGGATTCAGTGACACAAGCCCACATTATCCTTATGTCACAAAGGAAAGGCTGCTTAGCATTGGCCGATTGTTTAGAGCGACAGAAATAAAAGTAACACAAAGGAGGACGAAGCTCGACTGAAAAAGGAACAAGAACGAGCTTTTATAGTCAAATAGGATTAAGATAGTTATCTGGGCAACTGGTTAATGCTTTATGGATAAAAATGCTGCACAAAATGAGAAAAACATTTGATGAATTGAATACAATGATGAATATTGTGATATGCACATTCAATGAAGCTGTAGTATCTTGTATTTAGTAGTATATTTATTTAGTAGCAGTTCCAAGACCAAAGTAGAGTTAAATTAAGAAACACATTAATAAATTGTAAATTTATGGTCAGTTTAAAGACCATAGTTTTGATATTTTTAGATTTTTGGGATACAATTATACATACAAATATTGCATTTGCTGATGTTGTATTAATAATAATTTTGCAACATCTTGTGCCACCCTAATTAAAATAATAAAAAGCTACTGAACAAGACAAACCAGTGCTAACCAATTTTGGCTTTTATTCAAGTGTACAATGATCTATGTAGGCTTTTTGGACACAATTTCAAAAGGTGAAAAAGCATTAGCATTCAGTTTTCCATTTTTAGTTGACACCCATTGTCTAGTCGGCGCACTTTTGTTGGCAGTATTAAGATTTTATTATGAAGTACGTTGGAAAGGTAAGATTTTCTTCAAGATTGGTGCCCAGTTGTAAATACAAGACAAAGAGATAGAAACATTAAGAGCTATGATCACAGGACGCACATCTCATTTCTTATCCCTCCATTTTGCCTTTTAATCCAATAGCTGTTAATCCAATTTATCTACTGGACATGTAAAAAGGCCTGGAGGATGAGAATGCAGAAGAGGAGGTGGAGAGACAGGGAGGAGATCCTGAACTTGTCTTCTGTGTCCAAGTCTGTGCGTTTTATTTTCGGGGTGCTCTAGTCTTGTTTCTCTCCCATGGCCCGACCCATCCGAGCGTCAAGCCCGTCTGATATCGGCGGGGATCAGGCAGATGAAAGCCAAAGATGCATGAAAGGGAACAGCGAGAGGAGGAATAAAAAGAACAGGATGAACATTGTTTCTTGTGATTAGGTAAGAGCTCGTTAAAAGGCTGTCACTGCGCTGATGTGAATATGCATGACAGGGGCCGGCCTAATCACAGAGGATGACCGGAGGGGGCCAATTGTGCGTAAGTAGCCGAGTGAAGTCTTGATTTAATTAATGTGAGTACAAGCCTGTCTTATTAGAGGAAAGAGAAAGCTGCTTGTGTACTAGGAGGCTACTGGGCCCAAGGAAATCATCTTAGAGTAAGGCAGCAAGACTTGAGATGATTAGTTCTTGGAAGAAAGTTCCTGTAAAAATGAATTAAAAAATACATATGCTTTATATGCCACCTGCCAATGTAATATTTGTGCCAGTCCCGAGCCAGGATAAATTGAGAGTTGCGTCCGGAAGAGCACCTATGCCAAATTAATAGCCACATCAAGACACAAGATGTAAAAAACATAATTGGTCAAAAATAATTATTTTACTTTGTCACGTACAGACTAAAGTAAAATTCGAAAACTACCAATGGTCAAAGTCGTAACCCACAAACTATGACATTTCACAGGTACCTAATTGACATCAAATGCATATGACAATTCTCAACATGTAACAAGTCCAAATATAGTTGAAAAGCAGCATTACCCAGCTTGACAACATTACAACACTGAATGTGTGCAAGAATCAGGGCAGCTCCTTTACTCACCCACTGCACACATGTGATTCCTCCTGCTCCTTCCTTTTCTATTGGCCTCTCTACTGGAGTGGTGCTGAGGGCTATTTTTCCATGGAGGCTTGTTGGAGGCCTTTTTAGTCATCCTCAATGCTCACAATGGTGCCGGCATATAGAGCAGATTCCTTCTTTATTGAACCTGTGTATAATGTCTGCTGAATGGAGCACATTAACCGACTCGCGCTCACCTCCCCCAGGAAACGTAAAATAAGAAAAAAAGAGAAACCAAAAAGGAAAAAAAAAAAAACGCTCCTTACACTGTGCCACAATAGCTGCCTTTTCCACCGGTGTCATTTGTCAACCACTGCTTGCTTTGCAGCATACAATGGTGGAGCACGAGTGGGGTTTGTGTGTGTGCCTGGAGAGTTTTGGGATAAATGGGTGAATTGAGTCTTTTTATGATCATAAGTAGGGCTGTATAATTATTTCAGACTAATTTTTACACTCTGTACTCCTGTGAAAGAGACAGGAGCAGGTGTGGCCATTCATCTGCAGCGATCAACTGTTCATCAATAAAATCTATTAATTATTCAGGGATTGACAGGTGCCTTTTGTAATAATCAATAGTATGTAAAACGTAATATGTGATTTCTAAATACAGTAGACAATAGAGGCAATGTATAAATTCTTGTCTGACACAGATATTTAAATTATCAATT
>JAVQJW010145094.1:0-11793 GCA_036025195.1 Hypseleotris klunzingeri
AATGAAGCATAAAATTCTTTAATTAAATCTTAAAAGCCTATAGATGAAAAGATGTTCCTATGGAGTCAACACACTGTTGTATCTTTACTGGGGTCAAAACAGTTACTTTTAAACCTCTGGAAAATAAGGAAAATTACTATACTGATCAAAGTCAGATCTTAACCAATCTTAACTAGATCTAAATCAAGGTTATAGTAATCCAAATCCAAACCAACAGTGGTCCACATTTCAAATTCAAGCCCAAAAACAGGGAACAAACCTGGATCTAAATGAAACAACATCAAGACTTCAACTGTGAAAGACTAAAAAAATCTGTACGTGTAGTACCTGCCCCCTCAGTTTGAGAACCATATTATTACTCGGGATACTATTTAAAGACTTGTTTGCTAATCTAAATCAGCCAGCCATACATCTCATTTAAACTTCAGTTAAGATTTTTACAGTCATAGCTGCAGCTGGAGAAACAGTAAGACGGTTGTCCCATTAAATTTATTACCTCTCTCCTAGTGGATTTCTTGCAACGCCACCGCTTTCCCTGCCATCAGTATAAGCCAGCTAAAATATTAGACATTTATCATGGTTATTACAGTCAGTAAATCCTTCCACGGGACGCACAGGCCCTTTAGCTTTGTATTCTTTTGGGATGTGACAGTAAATGGATTAGGTTATTGCTTGGACTTACTCGCAGTCATATCAACCACAATAATCTCTGTCCTTCACCGCAGCCCGGGGCATGCTGGGAAAGTGACCTCAATAAAACTTAAACACACATGACGCTGTATATACCCTAGATATGACTACACACATGGAAGGGAAGAATATTAGAACTTAAACCAAAAAAGGTAAACCAAAAGCAAACCATTGAATAAAAAATGTTACACCATACTTTTAAGTTCAGTCAACTTAATAGATTGTATTAATTTAAAATGTAAAACGCAAAAATCTTATCTCTCTGGATTTAGCTGGATTTTTAAGAAGACAACAAATAAGAAAACACAGAATAAACAGCATCTAATAGGCAACTAGAAATGCAAGGAAGATATATGTGGACAGGATGAAAAATATACCACCATAGAGAAAAGCAAAGTGTGTGTCTGACTGACATTTTGATATTTTATTGAAACCAATTCTTAAATCTCTCTTTCTTCCTCACAGCCTGTCCACCCGGCACATTCAAGTCCACCCAGGGTCCAGGCCTGTGTCTTCAGTGTCCACCCAACAGCCGCTCCACTGCTGAGGCCGCCACCATCTGTGTGTGTCGCAATGGTTACTACAGAGGGGATGCTGACCAGCCGGACGAGCCCTGTACTAGTGAGTTCAAATATATGGTCTATGCCCTGTTCAAAATACACTGTACACTCACTGGCCACTGTATTAGGTTGACTTCTGTACCTGCTTGTGAGCTTCAATAACTGATCAGTTGATTATTTTGCAACAAGCCAATTGATTTAGTCACACACAAACCTGTTTAATTTAGAAAGAAGCATCACTATGAGGAACTAAGGTTATTTTCAGCATGGAATGGCTGCTGGTGACTACTGGGATTTTTACATATAACCAAATGCATTTTGTGAATGGTTTAAAAAACACAATATCCAGTGAGCTTTAGATGATTTGACATCAAATAAAAGGCAACACTAGTTCAGATAACCATCAAAGTCTACCTACAAATGACCACCTCCGAAATCACAAGATGACTAAACAGGTGGGCCACAGCAGCAGAAAAACACAGGCACAAGTTTAATTAAATTAGCAGTGAATATAATTTTGTTCTCTGTTTTTTATTCCTGACATCTCCATCGCTATGCCAGTTCTCTCCCTCCTCTCTCCCCTTCAGTTTTGTGCTGTTGTTCCTCTCCTCCCTCTGTCTGTTTTCATCCCCTGTAGTCCTAATTACTCAGGCAGATGCTGTGCTGCTCTGACACTGTCCTGCCGTTATCCACTGGAGATCCAATAAGGCCCCGCACAGTTATCTTAATACGATGTAAAAGCAATATGCAAAGGTTCTGCTACCCTCCCTGCTGGCGCACATTAACAGACTTGTACAGCATGGTTAGACCCCCAAAAAGTTGTTTACCGCTTCCCCCCTGTGCTGCCTCATGATGGTTCATTCTCCTCACAACAGAAGGGCTAGAAGTATTTTGGTGTTTTTATGTTTTCATTTAGTCCAGATTATGTACGTAGCTTTTCAAACCATACATTTTTTCTTGTTTGATATAGCTCTGTGATATCAATAAATTATTTTTATTATTAATTATTGATTTCTGGGTTTTATAGATTTATGTCCAGTAGAACCCTTTCCTCTTTGCTTATTTATTCCTTAGAAACTGTAGGTGGAGCTCATTAAAATTATATCCTCACTTTGGAGGTTTCCTAAAAAGCTTAAAATTGACTTTATTTGACCCTGTTATGTGATGCAGAGAAGGCAATCTATCATAACTCTATAGAAATGTTAAATCATCATTGTGAGTTACCATGACCAATAGTAGTGACATCACCGCCCACACAAACTCTGATTTGATGTTGCTGGATCGGCCAAGTAAATTACAAATTACAAGAAAAAAAATCCAATCAAGGGAGTAAAAAAAAAAGCGTTGAAAAGTTGCATTGTTTACATTCATATACATTAAATGGATGGTCATATTACCAACTGTTTGTTATTAGTGTTGTATGTATTCATTTAGTGCTGATCTATTCGAGCAGGTTTATCTAATTGCCTCCAGGATTAGGCTCTATTTAAGACCACAGACAGACAGTATTGTGTGTGGCCTCCACTGATAAAACATGTACTGAGCTCATCTTATTTTAATTTGAAACCTATGAAAACATGCCTTTGAGCAGCTTTGTATTAAAGTGTTGCAATGTTTTGTCATCTGCACCTTTAGGCTGTGAATATTCTCAATGGAAAAAAGCCCTGGTTCACCTTGAGCTTTTATCGTCCCTCCCATGGCGTGTACAGCAGTGCTCTCTGGTGAATTAGTGAATGCTCCATCAACTGTATCATCTGTAGCCACCAGGAGGATTAGCCTGTTCCCCCAGCGATGTTCACAACAAGCTCCTTTGCATAGCTCCTTGGAGAAACAGCTTGGCTCAGTGCTTCTACATACCATTCCAATAACACAACAATATAATTTGAATATATAACATTTTAGCCATTGTAGACATTTTCAATACACGTTCAAAGGGCAGCTTATGTATGGGTTTCCATAAGTAGATCTAATTTTTACACTAAATGTTACATATCTGCTAAATTATATAATGATATCATGTTTACAAAAGGGCAGTGCACAAATTCTAGTCCATAGTGTATTAAAAAACACAGACTCAATAGTAGTCCATACCAGTAGGAGTGCCAAAATCCCACGGTCACGGTTTGGGTTTTCTGAAAGCATTAGTGCAGATTTACAGTACTTGAGGTGGATTCAGATGTTTAAATGCCAGCCTTACAATATTTCTAATTTTTGTACAGTTTATGGATCATAAATAATACTGTACTTAAGAAACTATTATTTACTTTCCAAGGATGCTACTTTTCAACAACACATATCTTGACTTACAGTATAGACTTAAACATAATTCCATCTTTAAATTGATTGATTTTGCAACATCTCACTAACTAACCTCTGTGAAGGTCAAAGTCTGGTGTAGACAGCATCTTCTAGCATCTAAGCAGGATGCTCAGGGTGCTCAGACTGTCTACAGGGGGGCACTGAGATCATCCCAGTAAGAATCTCTTTAATACTGCGGGCTCCTGATAACAGTGCTGTGAGAGTAGCTTAAATCAGGCCAATCTCCTGCAGGACAAGCTTGTAGCCCCGCGCCTCTCTCGTCTGCACCGCGTCCCCATGTGCTCCAGATCAGTCGTGATTAGCCGGCTGATGGATTGTCCGGTAGCAGGCTTTGTCAGCAGGGGGGCTCCCAGATTCTACACCCCCGAGTCCCACTTTCTCCCTCAGGGAACGATGCACTTCAAAACTAGCCTCCTTCTCCTCGCTTCTGTTCTGGTACCATCTTTTGTCTTCTGCGTTCTGTCTCACAGTATGGGGTTTGTGCCTACTAGCTACTGTAGAATATATGCTTTTGAATATGGTTTAAGATCAATGCCACTTTACTAGGTACACTAGTTATACCACTCATTAAGGCAAAAATAAAATCTGTCAATCACATAGCAGCAACTCAATGGATATAGCCCCGAGAGATGCTGAAAAGGTGAAGAAAGAGGATTTAATTGACTTGGAACATAGCGTGGAATTGTCTTTTAGAATTGTCCACCACAACTATATTTAGACTTTGCAGAGAATTGTCTGAAATAGAGAAAATATCAGTTAAGCAGTAGTTGTTGATGCAAGATCTGAGGGCAAGGGCAAATTATCTGTAATAAAGACAACTATAGTTAACAAAATGTCCAACTTGCGTTAACAAGTATGCCGAAGACAATCTGTGAATTAACCTTGAAAAATATGAGGTCTAGAAAATCACGTACAGCTCCATAATACAGTGGACAGTGAGTGTACATATCAATAGATATCTTCACGGTGTTCTGGTTTGGCCTCAAGGCCCCACAGTGAAATAGTTCTTTCATCTCTCTTGGGATCTAATTCTATATACTACATAGACATTTGTGAAGGTAGGGGTATTGTAAGTTCCTATCTCTGTGAGCCAGTGCAGCAGAGTAACAGGCTGAGTGGTCACCAAGGGAGGTTAGGTAATGCACGGAGCCAGCTCTGATTGGTCCATAGGGGAGCATCCTCTTATGAGAAATGAAAAGAAGAAACACAAGGCCATGAAGACTAATGGCAAAGATAGAAACAGTGTGACAAAGACCGGACTCTGACTACATTGTGCTTATAGCAATTAGGTATACCATTAATAATGTTATTGGACTTGGATATTATTACCTCAGGCAAATTATTCAAATGGCAGTGAAAAAGGCCATACATCTAGTAACTTAATTTTAATGAGCAGATATTACAGAAGCAAAATAGGGTTACAGACGACATGGATAAACATGAATTTATTTTTTACTACTCAATTGAATGTATATATTCCTGCCATTCAGAAGTTTCGGAGAGGATTGTGTCAGAAAGGCCATCCACTGTTAAAAATGTAAAATTGCAAATCTCTGGGAGGAAAAGCCAAAAAGAAGGAAGCTGCTTCTTTTGTCACAGTTGTGGGTGTGGAAACTGTTTTGGAGAACAGGGCAAGATGCATACACTATGGACAATCACTGCTTAATCAGACCTCATGATTGATTCCACCACTGTGAGGCATTTAGTCTATTTCTTTTACTATCCTGTGCCAATTTCCTTTTTTGAAATAGAAAATGAAAAATATTAAAAGGTCAATACTGATGCATAGCATTTTTGGCAGTTCTGTTAGTTTTTTTTTTATTTTATTTATTTATTTGAACGGGACAGTGCACATTAATGAACGTACAATTGTATAGAGTTACACAACTTGACGTAAACATGCCAGATTATAGCACAGTGCTATATCCATCCGTAGTCCCGGAACCTATTGTACATGTTTTTAGTGGTAGGGGAAACCGGAGTGCCCGGAGGAAACCTACGCAGACACGGGGAGAACATGCAAACTCCACACAGAAGGGACCCGACTGCCCGGTCCGGGAATCGAACCCGGGACCCTCTTGCTGTGAAGAGTGCTAACCACTGCGCCACCGTGCCACCAAAGTCATCATTTAAAAGTGTTAGACATATGTCCCACATGTCGCATAACTAGACATTTTTTAGGTTAAGAATCAGGAATTGAAAGCCAACACATAGCCAACAAAACACTATAAATGTATGTACTGTATGTTTACATCTGCAACTGCATGTAAGATTTCTGGAAGGTCACAGAATAAATAGAAACGTTAAGAATAAGATGGAAAATGTGCTGAAATTAAAAGGTTTCAAGATTCTTTACACACTTTGTCTACAGAGCTGCGTGTCTTTCAGTCCACGCTCATGTCTGTGGCTTGTCGGCCCAAAGCTGCCTTGAGCTCTGTCAAACGCTGCTGATGCCTCACAACACAAATCAGAATTCCTGGCTTTGCACTGAGTTTATTTTTCTTTTTTTTTTCAATGTTTCCCCTGTTGTAAGCAAATTAGGAACGCACTTCTTGTACTCTCAAACACTTAAAAATAAAATTATGAGTAACTGGCCAAAAGAAGTAGGAATCCACTTGCATGCTTAGAAGTGTTTGTTTTATGTTTGCACCAAGTACCGCAGCAATTTCCTAATGTTGTGAACCTGTTGACTCATATGGCAATAAAACCTTTCTGATTCTAATACTGATTCTGAAACTACTGTCCCTTTCTGACAATAGTAAAGGGATAGTGGACAGACTAGTTACATGGATCTTCTAATTCAGTAAATGCTCTGTCAGTTGAGAAAATTATTTGTTTTTGCCATTTGTTCCTATACTGGCCACGTATAGCTTGAATACTGTAAGTATTTGGCCCTTTGTCACAACCATACTCAATCTTGGACCCACACAATGTTTTGGATTCACTCAAGATACATTTCTATCTTTCTGGGCCCATTACTGACTTTATTTAATTTTATTTTTTTATTAGGAACATCAGAAGAACTTAAATAAAAAGCAAAACATCATCATTATCTCCAGCCCATCATCCTTGCTCATCCAGGACTGCCCCTTGTCTCTCAGTCAGCACATTAGTCCTTGTAGCATGTTTTATTTCGTGTCGCACTGCCCACACAGCTCTGCGTTTTTTCACACGGGTCTCCTGGCTGTGATCACTATCTCCACAAAGAGACCTTCTGTTGGTCCCTCCAGGCCCGTCTCACATCATAAAACAAACACTGGGAAAGACGAGAGGGGCCGCCTCACACCATTCTCTCAGTAGATGAGTAAACAGTGTGCACAAGTGCTTAATTTGAACCAGCGGGCCCTTCGAGATAGTGGCCGCCCAGGGAGAAAAACGTGGTATCCTTCTCTGTCTTAAGTTACCCATGTGGTTGTATACTTTGTCTTGTGTCAGATGCGTTTGTCGAAGATTTTTAGCCAACCAGAAGAAACCCCGTAGCTTTTTAGTTCGTTTTTTCGTCTCGTCAAAACAATTATTGACACGTTCTACCAAGAGGGAAGGTCACATGAGGCAATTGCTGTCAAAAGCTGGCTGCTCCCAAAACACCAGGTCGAAACTTGTTACTGGAAAGTCAACCGGAAGAACAAGGGGCAACAAAGAGACAACAGACACCTGAACATAATGGTGTGACAATGCGGAAGAGATCTGTTAGGAGTGGGTAGAATTGTGAGAAAATAGAAACAGCCTTTTGAGATTGAGAATTACTTCTGCAAGACATAGTCAAGATACCTCCACTAGCATAGATTTTTGTTATGGCTCTTAGCTAATTAATTCAACATTGTTTAATTAGGCTAATTTGCCTAAGTATACACAAGGGGTCGTTAATGAACAAATGCTTACTTCCTGTTCCTGTCAATGTTTAGATTTGAGTACATTCTTTACAACTGCAAGATATACTGACTGCTGCTTATAGTTGATACAGCATTTACCCCCTAACTCAAATATCCACAAGTCTAAGAACATATTTACCATTGTAATGGGGCTCAAGTAAAATTTTAGCTCCACTGCTATTGTTTAAATCTCTTTGCCCGAAAAACAAAAAAACTAATAAAAGTTATCCCTACTTTATAATACACATCATTTCAATATATTCTCTCTGCAATATATAAACAAAACAATGGTTCATTTATCACAATGAAATAAATTGTAGTATTGATTTGAGGTCATAATACTCGGCCCTACAAACCATGACACGGCTAAATGAGACGCTGTAAGTACCATTCTAAACAAATTAAATCAAATGGCAAATTAAAACAGCCAAAGGCATCCCTAATAGTCTGCAAATCACACTGTAAGTAGCAGTCACATCTGATTCCTGGTGCTGTCCTACATTAGTGGAGCGTGTGTGCAATGGCGATGAAAGCTCGTAATGACTTGTTCTCACCTCCACTTTGCCACGCTGTTTATTTCCCTGTTAGGTTTAAAATGAGCAGGGGTGTATTTAGACACATTTAGTGTGCCTTTACCGTGTTTAAAATGCCACCAAGCCAGTCCTAAAAGTACATCATCATTGTATTTTAGATAGCGGGAGGACTCGTTTTTGGGATGTTGTTAACCTAGCCAATTACTTTTAATAGTTCTATTCCAAAAAATTAAAGTATAAATTTGAGATAAATTATTTGAACATTTTACAGAGACCCAACGCAGTATTTTTAAAGACTGCTAGTGATTTTGAATTTCAAAGTTCCCAGAAAATGCAATCAAATTAAGGTATAAGTCAAAAGTTAGAACACACTTTCCCATTCAACTAATGAAGTGTTCCCAAACCTTTGGCCACAACTGTAAGTAGTAACAGACTAAACTAAGGCTAAACTAGAACTGCAATTGGATTAAACCAGGGTTAAAGTAGAGTAAAAAAAGGACAAAGTAGTGCTTCATCAGGTTTAAAGCAGAGTTAAACAAGATCAAAATAAGCCAGTGCTAAATAAGACAAAGTCAACACTAAACAGTGGCACTTAATAACAATGTTTCCAGTATGGAAAAGCACACGGACACCTTACCAACTTATCTGGTCAAGTCGGATAAATCAGAATTTTAGAAGCAACACGGACTGCCAAAGTTGTGCTGTCACTGAGCAATTCAACATGGCAGACCTGGTAGTACTGGTAACAACTTTAAACTTATTTTGTTTTAGATGCCAACAACATATAAAGCTATTGCACTACATTCACTAACTCCATTTGGATTTCTAGATCCCAAATTTCCAAGCAAAAGGATGTGAACGCAGTAGCACTCTTGGACAAAACTACCATCCTAACATGCACTTAAAGCTGCTGGGGTCCACATAGTAGGATGCAGATAGATATAGTGACAATATGTGGCCCTCCCAAAGGTTGTATACACTCTCTAATTCTCTTATAGCTTTATTTTTCCACAAGAGGTGCAATCTGGAGACCAAATTATGTACCATTTGATGCATTTGGAGTGCTGGCTGCCCTCTCATCCAGACCATAATAATCACAATATGGAAGTCTCACCTGTTGAAATGCTGTGTGGAGATGCTGCAGCTCTAACAGTGCCATTCTTACACCCCTGTGTGCTTGCTAGCTTTGTCTTAGCTCCCACGGGCTACCCCGCACGGCTCGGTAGCAACTATGATTAATTGTGTCTCTTGTTGACTGAAGCTGCTACTGCCTTATGTCCACACAAGTCTCAAGTGCACCGAGTCTACATTATGCTTTCTATATGTTCCCTTCCTCTGATTTTTTTATTACAAACTATTAAACAAAAGCTGGAGTGACTGAATATCGGATTGATTTATATTGAAATGTATTGCCTATAGAAATACAAAAATGTAGTTGTTTTTTATCAAATGCTATTATTTTGGTTTGTATGCAGCTCCTGAACAGCCAGAGGGACACGGAAACTCAACTTAAACAAATTCCACCCTTCCTATTTTGAAAAAAGTGAACTCCTCAAGAATCAGAAAGCGAACTAATATTAAAGCAGCACTCATGCAAAACAATTTTATTATTTCTTGATTTCTTCCCAAGTCCCGTCTCATCGGAGGTTGTGTAGCAGCTGCAGGCGTCAAGGAAGTGAACAGGAGCGTGAATCTCCAGAGCCGATTGGATAAGAATACTACATGCAATGTTGCTTTCAGCTAAATAACCAATGTTTGATAGACACTAATGTTTCACTGGATGAGCTTTCGAAATGTGAATGGAATATATTAACATTTCATTAAAACTTAAAAGGGTTTTATTTTTGCAAACTCAACTTCTCTGAGCTCTTCTACCATGTTGTAATGTTATCTAATCAAAAATATACTCATAGTTTTTATTAGTAGTACAGTTTTAGTACTGTACTACCTTCTCAGTAGCTAAAACCACCTGCTGAAAACTCTCAACCTTTTTATTTGGTTATTTGGTGGCGTAAGCAAGTTATCATTTATACTAAACCATGTTCTAAAACGAATGTATTTTTATGATTACAGGTGTCCCATCCAGTCCCAGGAATGTGATCTCCATTGTGAATGAGACCTCTGTGATCCTGGAGTGGCACTCGCCCAGAGAGACAGGCGGTCGCAGTGACGTGGTCTACAACATTGTGTGTAAGAAGTGCCGCGCAGATCGCCGCTCCTGCTCACACTGTGACGAGAATGTGGAGTTTGTGCCTCGACAGCTGGGCCTGACAGAGACCAGGGTCTTCATCAGTAACCTGTTAGCACACACTCTTTACAGCTTTGAGATTCAAGCTGTTAACGGCGTGAGCAATAAGAGCCCATACCCGGCGCAGCATGTCACTATAGACATCACCACCAACCAGGCCGGTAAGTGGCCGCTAAGCTTCACTGTGATAATAGTGATAACAGCTGGCAGAGGAAAGATGACGTGTGCGTTTAACATCACTACCATAAGAGCTATCTTTACATCATACCTTATACTGTATATACAGGAATCACTGACTATTAAATCACTATATTTGTTTCAAGGCTGCTGGTTAGCTAGTAGTCTAGGTGTTTTAGATTTATTCTACACTTATGGTTGTAGACATTATATTTCTACATTAAATCAGTTATACTCCAAAGAGCATGATTTTTGCACAATGTGCATTTCAAGCTCTCACTTCACGGTGTGACTGTCTGCAGGGCTGCTATGATTTCACATTACTCTACCATGAATAATGTGCTCTTAAGTGAATCAAAAACGTATGCATTTCTGAGACCTCTTTCACTGAATGGAGTCTGCACCTCTTCACAAAAAAGGAAAAATTGCTTTGCTCCGAACCAGACATAAGAGTCTGCATGTTACATTCAGCAACACATTTCAGCGGCTCATCTTTTTTCTTTGGACTTTATTTACACAAATCCGCTGACAGAAATAGGCTCACTTTGCATCTCTTTTAGGGCATTCCAGAAGTGCTAGCTTTTAATATGGGCTAAGGTAATCTCTTTTGCAAACAGCATGACTCATGTGAAACCTCTGTTTGGAGGTTCACATCTGGAGGCTGAAAGCTGCTTTCTTCACAGCCTGACACATCTCTTTGTTGTCTTTCCTTTGGTCTTTGGTAAATGAGATTTTTTTATTTAAACTCTGTTCAGTCATTAGTGAAGTGTAAATTCCAGGCTAAAGAAGTCGGCAGATATTCAACCAATAGTATGCATTTAGTTACATTTGTTATTAAGAAAGCAGATACAGTTCACTGGAATAAAGTCACATGTTTGTGTGTACATATTCTTTTAGCTCTTAAACATTGACTTCTGATTCCACTGAATAAAACTGACAGGCCATAGTAGAGTTTGCAGTGCAGTGTTCTTCATGCTCTCATAGCTTTTTGACTTGTGCACAGAGAAGACCTATCAAGGGACAAGTATTAACCAAGTGAAACATCTGAAGAGCCTGTGCTCATTGTTCTGTATTTCTGAGTGTGGATTGGACTATGAACACTCCAGTACTGTGTGCCTGTAGACCCAAATAACAGATATGAAGAGGGGTTAAAGTATGATCAAAGATCAAAGCTGTTCGATTAAGTTTGACCTGACTCTACTCTGAAAGTTTTTTTTAGATGGTGTGTGTGGAACAACAGTTTGTCTTTTTTGTACAGGGACACAAATACAAAGCACACAAGTTTTAAAAAGTTTAAAAGTTATAAAAATTAAGAAACAGTTGTGGCATTTGTGGGTTGTTTTTGTATAAGGTGCAACTTATACAAAAACAAGTTACTATTCGTTTTCTCTTTT
>JAVQJW010145155.1:0-10114 GCA_036025195.1 Hypseleotris klunzingeri
AACCAGTCCTGACCATCCCTGAAAGCTTCATCCTAATCCGTGCAGTAGTTTTTGAGTTATCTTGATCACAGACATGCACGCACGCACGCACACAAAACTTGGCAAAAGCATTCTTCACACACATCCAGACAAATCACAAAAGTCAAATTGACCCTTCCCATATTTGTCATGGTTTGGGGGCGGGGCATCTTAATTACTCGTTAACAATATAAAAACCCTTAGACATCACAGATTAAAGTCGCAGTTAGTTCCAAAACATTGTACAGGGGAAATTAGCTGTCCTGGCGTCGGTATGCACTCTCCGAGTGCTTTCTAGTTTTAGACTGAATTTACATGCTCTCATTGTCTTCATAAAACCATGTAAATACAAACCCTTCCTTTTCCCTCAGAATTCCAGGGTACACATTTTGGACACGGAGGGTTTCGAGAGCACGTTTGGGCCTAAAGCTCAGAGGAAGAAGCCGAGTCTTGTGGCTGGAGACATGAAGGACCTGGTGGAGCAGGCCGAGGCTTCTGTGCAGAATTACAGCGAGGACAACGACAAGGACCTGGTCACAGAAGACACGGGGGTCAGGTGAGAGACCAGGGGCTAAACTAGAAAGCACTTATTAACTTATTAAATACACTGCCCTTATTTCCGACCATTTTTTCACCAAGATCTTGTATTGATGATGGGAGAGTCAAGACCACAGTGCAGAGCCTTCTTCAGTACTCGGATATTAGACTATTTCTACCGATAACTCCCAAAATTTACAACAGATTTTTTTTTTAAATATATTTTTGGCCTTTCGGCTTTATTTGTTAGGACAGTAGATTGACAGGAAATCAGGGAGAAGAGTGGGGAATGACATCCGGCAAATAGTTGTGAGCCAGATTCAAACTCACAACGCCAGGGCAAGCTCTGATGGCTTGTATATGGGCCGCACGCTCTACCTACTGAGCTAAACAGCGTCCCAAATTTTCAACTGATTTTTATGTAATTTCTGATCTTCCATGAAAATTTTATCCAAATCCGTGCAGTATTTTTTGAGTAAGAAAAAAAAAAACTGGATCCAGACAGTAGGGGTGTAACGATACAGCTAGCTCACGGTTCGGTTCACGATACAGGACTCACGGTTCGGTACACTCACGATATAAAAACAATAAAACTGACAAGCATTTCTTTTTGTTTTTTGGAACTTTGTAAAAGTACAAATTCCCTTTTTGTTTTTTTAAACTTGTACATTAATTGTTTTCTTCTTGAAAATGTTTAGAATGTGGGGCAAATCAACTAACTAGATATTAGTTTTCATTTATGAGAGTATTTATTATTAGAGCAAAAGGTGCATCTGCTCTCACATGAGCCTGTTAAGACGAGCAGCTCTTCTCCGGGAGGGAGGGGGCGGAGCTGCAGATTTCTCACCAATAAAACTACGATAGAGTGAGTAAATACATGTTTAGGGATTGTTTTGAGTAAAATAAGTGAGTTACTATTTCAAATCATCGCAAATTTACGTCCGCTATAATGTTATAGCGTCGCGTGTCGGATATTTTAGCGCTATATTATTTAATTGATTTAAGAATATTTAACAGTTACAGTTAATAACTCCGTGAATATTAGGCCTAGAAACATAAAATAAAGACTGAGAGAAAGCTCACAGTCTCCTCTGTCAGACTGCTATGTCATAGAAAAGTGTTTTGCGGTACATTTTTAACGTGCACGATGCATATCATCGCGAAAATTTCGTGGCACGGTGCATCGTTACACCCCTATAAAAGACTGTGTTAAAACATGCATTATACTGTGTTAAACAAAAAGCTAATGTGGGGAAAATATGAGTAATTAGAAATCAAGTAAGTAAAAGAGTAGAGTAGTAAGTATTAAGTATTGTTGCATGGAATACAGACACCAGGATCTCTTGGGAATCACTAGCTCCTAAACAAGCTTGTGATTCAGAATTGGTCAGCTGTATTTTTCCTCAATCTTTACCCAGATTGAGCCCAGCAAATCTCCTGAATGTACGGAGGATCTGCTGACAACAGCAATCCCACGGAAATGAAAACAACTTGTCACAGTTTGGTGTCCGACGGAGAAGCATTACCAAATCGAGTATCAGGGGTAACAAATAAAGAGGTACAAGTGTAGTCTCTTCAAGGCAATTTCCACATTGTCAATTTGTCTAAGGTTGTCAAAAGGCCTTGCTAAAACAGCAGGGGATTCTGAAATGTCAGCAGTTTTCTGTCATTCTGGAACAAAAGGCTAAAATGGTCTGTACTGGCAATAAAATGTGTATCACTTCAAGTAGACAGGGGACTATACTAAGGTAAATGTGAGATGAATGCCAGGTGTCAATATTCCCACTTTTATGTCTGATGGTCCACTTTATGGCACATACGTATAAGTGGTCTCTTAAGTCTGTTCTGCTCAAACTGTTACCTCTCTATGTGATTACAATGTCAATCATCATGCACTCAAAACAAGAAACACAGAGAGCACAGACCTCCACCAAGGCACTGACAGACGTAAAGGAACCAGAAATATCTTTTTCAATTGTACAGAATCTTCACAAATTCTTATAGATAATCTGCACTAAGAACTTTTCCTTCCTTGGGTGATTAATGATTTCTGTTCTATTATATTTTTATATTTAACTTATAAATTCATTCTCTAACTTTCATGTTGTGGTAAACCCTACAAGATAGAAATCAATTGTATACCCAAATGTCAGATTTGTACACAACACAAAACTAGAGACCGCACCAAGTTTGTCCAAAAGTTACATTTGACAGGCCTGCTTTTAGCATTCATGCACATTTCTGAAGGGGGCCTCCCCACGGGCCCAGAGACTTTGAAGAAGTGCGGTGACAGCAGCCGCAGCACAGTGGCGGTGTAGTAGCAGTTTAGACTGACAACGTGGGATTCTGGCTCTTTGGTAAAAAGTGACAGGACGACCAAAGCAGTGTTAGGCAGGGGAGACTCTGATAAGACCACTCCAAGTGTCTCTGATAGCGCTTTTTCTATTAGCTGATCATCCGTCTATGTCTAATCTAGTCCCTTGCTCCTGTGCTAGACCTTTTTATTTCTTTCAACGATATTTGCTTTCCTTTTCCCTAACGTTTGGTGTTTTGTTGTACCCTTGTATCTTCAGTGCGCCTTTATATAACATGTGTGTTTTATTTATGCCTGTGTTGTTGGGTAGCAGCAGTAGAGCTGAGATGGCGGCTGTCTCGAGAAGCGCTGGGGTTGGAAGCGGCTGGGGAGATAAAGTAGGGCTGTGTTTCCCAGCAGTGTTGCAGATTTATCTCTCTGCTTACAGCTCCCCCGTTTTACTGCCCATTCGACGGCCTCCGCTGGATCCCATCTCTTTCTATTTCACGTTTGCCATAAGGGAACCGAGCTCTCTTTCTCTTTGCACGTTCTGGTCACCATAAATCTGCCACGGGCCGCCATAAAGCTGCTTGGGGCATGACTCAACAAATATTAAGGAAGAGCAGGATAAATAAATGAAAGTCTTGTATGGATGGCAACAACTTTGGTGCACACAAAATACAGCCCTGTTTTAAAATATTGAGCTTTGTGTGACGATAGAAGCCAAAAGTTCATACTGGCATTTCACTTTCTACTCCACATGTCAACTCAACACTTGCCTCTTTGCAGTGCTGGACTTTACGAGACATCCATTCATCAACTGTGAAGGCTCAAGCCCAGCGGAGCTTAAAGCTTCAGCGGGCGACACTTTTTTGGCATCGCTGGCTAAAATTTCCATAGCGAGCTTTCAGCATTTTGTAGTTCAAGTGGTGTGAAAGAAAACGAGACTTCTGGACCTATTCTATGCTCTGCTTTTAGGGTTTAGTAAGTGTAGTCGGTGATGGGAGACTGTAGAAGTAGGTCTTTTTGAGTAGGAGGTATGAACAAATGATCAGGTGATGAATTGGACTACATGTCAGAGTAATGTAATACACTGGCATCACTTTTCCAAAATAAGGATGACACTCCAGAGCAGCGTGAGAAGTGTGGGCAAATTTATTGATATTTTTGTGACTTCTAAAGCTAAAATAAGACAGAAATAGGAAACTTGACTAATATGGTGCATATGTATACCACACAATGGTTGTTATAGCTTGTTCAGAATAGTAATTTGTTATTTTAAGACACAAAGGGTTGAGTGTGTAAAAAATGATTCAAACACTTCACAAAATGCTGTTTTTGAAGTCGGGCCAGCTTGAGAGTTTTACAGTACTGTCATTATATCTTTTATGCTCGATAGCAGATTCCTGATACGAGTCAATTACAATGGATGCATAGAGCCAAGAGAAGAGTTTAGGTGTGGGTTGAGAGTGGTATAGACATGCTTGTCAGTTTATCAACAGCAGTAATTTCTCACTCTCGATTAGTCAGCCGTGGAGGTATTTCGAGTCAAGTACCTGGATTAAATCAGCACAGACAAAAGACAAAAGGTAACCTTGGAGTGAGTCATTAGGCCTTTTGTCTCCCTTTCACACACTCCTCCGCATGTTCCTGTAGATCCAAGTGGTCTCGTCCGATCCACCGCACCGTGACAGATGCATCAGCCATTCATAAAGCAACCAGCGCCATGTGGACTGTCGGCTGTGCCCAGAAATCAGGCAATATGCTGTCAGTGGAAAACTCCGGCCTAGACTCAAGCACGCAGACACATTGTAGCCCCACAGTGACCCAACGTCAAAGAAGACAAACAGCGGCGAGTGGCTGTCCATGTGGCGAGGCAGTGTATGGCTCCTGGCACCATATGGGCCCTCTATTGTTGACAAAACAGCCCAGAGACATTAACACCCATTATTTGCATAAACCCCAAAACACACCAACAATCGTTTCTTCACCCTTTCTCAAGCAAATAAAAGTGTCATCATCAATCTGCTGGGGATGCCCAGAGGTGTGTTGGAAAGGATTTGTAAAGTCATCCATTTCCTGTCATTTGGAAATGACACAAACTCAACAAACAGCAGCTGGAGGATATCCTCATGCTCTTACCTAGCTGTAGCTCCATGGTGCTTATCTTGTTTTCAGAAGGGAACAGGATTTTGGGCGGCTTGTCGGTCAGAGGAGCTGCAAAATATACAAAACACAATGCAATAAGTTTGACATTTTATATGAACAATTTTATTTTTACAGTTAAATTGCAATTTAGCAATGGGGGACTGAGTCATGAGCAACATCTGTTTTTATAGTCCTGGATTAAAGTCCACGTTTTTGATTCTTTTCAAATCAAACACAATCATTGAGTACAATATCATTCCTCCACTCTTTACAGACACACTGTAATGTCTATAGACCTTGGATTGCATTCATTTGACCTACTTCTAATCATAAATTAATCATTGCTTTGCCAAGAACAAGACACTATTCAATTTTCATGAGTGTTAGGTGCGTAGTATCTGAAGTGCCTTCGTAGATCTTGAGTTTGAGAGAGAGAGAGAGAGAGAGAAAGAGAGAAGGGAGCAGCTGATTCACTAATGACGCTAATCATCCATACGGCAAATGTCAAACCCGCCCCTCATGGGACTGGCACAACATGCTAGAGTTTATTGTTGTTAAAAGCATTTTTGTGTTCAGAAAGGGGGGTCTGTGCTTCTTAGAGATAGACCATTGTAGAAACAGAAAAGGGGTCTTGTACGGACATGGATAAAGAGTAGCTGAAATCGTGAGTTCACATCACATGTTAGCATAAAAAAATCATTCACTACTACAAAAACTACATTTAAGTTTACATGGAACATTATTATTCTTAAATGTGGGACTACATCTGCAATAGGATCTGATAAAGTTTTACATTAAGGTCACTGGAGCAATGTAAAGTCATAAATATGCAATTTTGCAGAGTTTGCTATAAATTTTAATGTATTCACCGATACCACTGTTTGCCTGTGAGTTAAAACAATCCTTACTGAAATTTAAAAAAAAGAAAAGAAACAGTATAGTTATTTATTGACTACTCTATGTTTAATGTAACTTACACACCTCTTCTCAATCCATCTAAAACCTCCAGCCTGGTCACTCTATGCCCCTCGGCTTTACATGTATAATAATAGTCCAATTATAAAGTAGCATGCATATTTTTCCTCCACTAATTCTAACACTTCTCCACATTTTAGTCAGTTCAGAGATCCATTCAAGCCTTGGGCACAGTCTTTTCTTGCTGTGCCGTTACATCATAGGAGAAAATTGGGCCACTTTTTAAGCTTGTTATCACCAATATTATACTGTGCCGCTGTTTGATATGATCATAGACTTTGGTATGTCTTCATTCAAATGCACTAGTGACTGGCATCACTAAATGCATTTATTTACAGTTATAATGCTATGACCCTTGAATGCACAAAGCTAAACACACACATTTGAGCATATACAATCTTTCTTCCAAAACAGTAATGAAAAAGGCCCTTTATTGAATATGACAAAAGCAACTCCCAACAGCAGACCTTTCAGCCACCTCTAATTATTTTGCAGTGAATTTGCAAATGCAGCTTATTTAGCCCAGCGCTTTTATTAACACATTTCCTTAGAGTGTCCTTATAAGCCCTTCTCTTTAAACCCATTATAAGGACCTCACTAACAAGCTGTTTGAAAGACTTGCTCTGTTTTACTGTCTGTATCTGGAAGGAACAAACCACACAGTGCCCGCACTCTGACTCACCGTGTGTGGTCCGAGGTTGTGAAAGGATGTATTTAAATAACTCACGCTGGTTAAAAGAATTAGGCAGTTGAATAGTGTTTATGCTGCACTTGTAGATTGATATTCAACAGTTTATTCTTGGCTATTAATGTATTTCTTTTACTTATTGACGTGGAAGGTTCAAAAAGGATGAATGCTCCCTCCCATCTCATCCCACTCAACCTCTTCTCAGGCAAGCTACTACTTCTACTTCCTCAACCCCTTAGCCAATCACTGCCTTGGTGCCTATTTGTTCAATTCCTCCTGTTATTTAGCTGTTTTATCCAAACTTCTTACCCTTCCCATCATCACCTCAGCAGTAGAACCATCTCTCTTCTTCTATGCATCCAATAAGCCATGGACAGAATTGCATAGTTGCACACAAAAAAGTACACCCAAAAATCTGTGCCAAACCCTTTCCCACTAAAAAAAGAAAGTGAAATATTAAATTGTCCGAATCTCATATGGTTGAAATGTTTATGCTGCACTTTAAGATAAACATTCAACATTCAATGTATTTTTGGCAGTCATTTATTTTCTTCCATTTATTGAATATAGGAGGCATGGGTACTGGGGCAATGGCGAGGTAATTAGAGGGCAATCTATTTTTAGTATTAACACTTTTTTGGGTGATTTGTCCAGCACATACACAGCTGTGGAGGGTAAGCCTGTTACAACTGAAATTATGTCCACGGTTATCAGTGCAAAGATTAAGATTAGATTAAGATTAGAACTGTAAATGTATGTAAGCTAGTTCATTTGATTCAAAATGTTGTATAATCTCAGGAAGCCATGGCTAGTACTGTAAGTTCTTCTGCAAAGTGTTCCTCAGATTTGGTGGCTGTCACAATCAAGCGCAGTGTCATCCACGAGAGGGGCGGTCACGGGCTTTTAGGCACGACTGTTTGCACTGTTAATAGGTAATCACACTGCACAAATTACACTCCATACTGATACCATTTTAATTACATATCAAACTGCTATACATAATTACACAATGGGTGATCCTATAGCTAATTATGAACTGGGCAAACAAATGAGCATGCGGCTTGTTGGAGAGGAGAGGAAGCAGATGTTGCAGTGTGTGAGTGCAGATAAGAGGCTAGAGACAACTAAAACATACAGTAGATGAAATGGAACAAACACAATAATATCTCTGTGTTTGTCGTGCTATGTTTAGGAAAATCCCAAAGTCTTAATTTGTTAAGAGGATGTTTATTTATTCATTTACTTCCTCAGATTCCCATTATGTGTTGTAGCTGCCTATCCCAGCAACACAGAGCTATAGGTGATAAGTCCAGACTATATGGCCAGTTAGGCAAAGGGCTGACACAGAGACATCCATCATTCATTTACTAGAAGCAATTTAGTTTCAGAAATATCTAAGTTCACTAGAATTTGCCTTACAGAAGTTGAAAAGCCCAGATCTTGCTAAACGGTAAAGATATAATGCCCTGGACGTAAGATATACACTATACTATAAATGTTCGCGTCACAATGATATTGCGGTGCAGGGTACTGGGAAATTTCTGGAACCTTGGTGAGTGCAAGAGCACTAACTACTCAAATTTGGCCCAAATTTGTGGGAAATTTTCATTAAAATCTTACCATTATGAGGAGAGGAAAAACAAACCAACAAACCAAAGCAGGCAAAATAGAACTTCTAAATAGTTGGTAAAGCTAAAATACAATATTACTTATCATTTGCTGCAAACTTAAATCAAACAAATTGTAAGGATAATCTACATACTGGCAGCTGTACAAATAAATGCAAACCCATTAAGAGTGTTCGGTGAGTGTCTTTAAGGGATGGCTACACTGCTTTTGCAAAATGCATGCTCTGAGACCAACAACTCACTGTAAAACTTTAACGGATTTGTACTGAAGCATCGTCTTCAGCAAAATGGGTTGAATTAATTAAAGACAATGTATCTTCACACCAGGCAAAGACCATTTCCTTTATGCACTTTATGTCTAATGTAGTCACAAAGAGGGCGGCGCTGTTCCATTTTGACACATGACATAAGTTTGAATCTACACCGTTTTCTTGCAAGTAAATCTTATAGACACATTAACCCGGACAGGGACAGTGTGGCTCTGTGATCACTCATCCACACTCCCATTTCTGCTTGGTGGCAGAAAAGCTCAGTGGACTTTCCAGATGGATTATTCTGGCTGAGTGAGTGAGGGGAAACAGCAAATTAATGAATTAAGAATGGAGCGCAGACACTTGGATCACTGGGCTTTGTCTGTTGGGTTTTCATTTTTGTCTGTGGTTTTGTGAAGAGAGGAATGCATTCAAGTATATTGTTGTGAAAAAGAGATAAATCAAATGAAGAAATAGTAGTGACATTCAGACCATGAGCAATGTGTTACAGATTATAAGCTTGTTCATGATTGGATAAACTCATTATTTAATATACAGGTGCGTAATGTCAGGCCAGGGCAACTGCTGGGGTCCAGGGAAATTAAAAAAGGAATGTCCAACAAAACAACAAAACATAGTATAACAAAATATAATATATACAAAAAATATTGTCCACTAGTTGACAATAACGACTACATAATCCAACATAGCTGCCAAACATCACAAATTTCTGTACCAAAAAAGTATGTAGTTTGTTTAGGGTCTGACTGGGACCATTTATTACTATGTTAGACCACCTTTAAGAAAAATCCACATAATTGTCTAATATAGATGTACTACTAATAAAGGAAAGACAAAGGAGACAAAAAGAGGAAAAGCTAAAAAAGAAAAACTGTCCTAGAGTCGTTGTGTCTAGGCCTATATGCTTCACTCCCTGGCAGACTCCTCTAACAGACGGCAGCAGATCACCATATATTAACAGTGACCTTCTTCTGTACAGTTGTCACCTTTGAGCTGCTTTCATTACAGTCCTGATGGCGCAATAACCATCCTGTATGATTCCCTTATAAAGTCACCTCCAAGTACACTGAATTCAATCCCGGAGACCACCATTTCCCACATGAGAGAAGATGAGTGAAAAGTTCTGTGGTGTCATCCGGAGGAAGCTAATAAAAGCCGCTCTATTCATCCTGAACCACATCACGCTTTCCACTGAGTGGCTCTGTTGTGCTCTGCCTCTGGCAAAGAGAAAATACTCGGACATCTAAGCAACAGGAGTATGGATTCAGGGCCATATCAGACTGCACTGACAGATCTTCACTTGTGACTAATAAGAACTAAAAATGCTGTTTAAAATGTACAGGGTCTTGGTAATAATGATTAAATCCTTATGTCAGACAGAAAAGGAAGGCTGTAGTTTCCCTGTCTGGACCCTCTGGATTTCTCCTACTATCAAAAACAATGTGTGTCATTGTCATTTATTGTAAGACCTCAGCTACCTATAGACCATAAAAATCATTGATAGAAAAAAAAAACATTTGTTGTCAAATGCAAAATTGCTATAAGATTACCACAA
>JAVQJW010145480.1:0-10346 GCA_036025195.1 Hypseleotris klunzingeri
CACAAATCAGGTATGTCAATGGCCAATTTCTGTGCTGACCTAAAATAAATTTTTAAGTTAATGTTCTAGTTTTAGTTTAATTAATATGTTTATTTATTGTGCTTTTAGATTACATTTTCCACTGCCAAAAAAGTGACTGGATACATTCAAGCCATTTTAAAGGAAATGTCAATGAACCAGGACATGCTAAACACTATCCTGTCTCTGCTTTCATACAACTTGAAGACTGTTGCTAGATATGACTTTAAAAATCAAATCAACCAAACAGTCAACAGTGGTGACTTCAAAAATGCAACGGAAAAACAACTATTACCAAAAAAACTCAAATCAATGTCCTCAGCTATTGACTGCTTAGCGCTCTCTGGTGGCAGCATTAAACAAGGGGTGGATTCAGCTAAGCAGCTTGTGGATAGTATTTTGGACATGGTTTCAATGTTGATGCTGGTAAGTTGTGCTATTACCACGTATAGAGTAGTGTGTATGTTTTCTAAAACAAAATTACAAAATGATTTATTTGACCTTGTTCTATGATGTAAAGAAGGTAATGAGTAAATTATTCTTACTTTACATAATTGAACAATCAATTTTTCCCCACTTTCATATTTTAGGAAACCGACAAACTACACTTTTAAACTTGCAGTGTAAAATTTAGTTCAAATCTGGTCAAAATGAGGAGACGTTGATCAGTTTCAATTTGTTTATTTTCTGCTCTTTTTGCTTCTTTTTCTTTTTTTCTCTTTTCATTTGCTGGGCATGTGACATGGTTTTCATCTCTGAAATATATGAGAGATGTATTAATATTAAAGCAAAATTACAATTAGATCAAAATCACAATCAGGTAAATTAATATGAAAAGTAACTAATTGGAAGAAACATGTGGAATTAATATCAAATATGTCTAAACATACCCAAAATAGCCTTAGTTTTAATCTAAATATAAATGGAAAAACAAAATGTGAAATCAAACTTACATGCTCATGCTCTTGTTCAGGCAGCAAAATAGGAGAACAATGGTTTGTGTGGGCTTATGTAACCTCCTAATTGGGGATGGTCTCCAGGTGTGGATGGGTGGAGCTGGGAAAAGGGAGCACTCCTTTCCTGCACCTTCTGAAGTGCTGGGTTCAGGGACAGATTTGAATGTGGGAATTTCTGACATACAGACTACACCTTCAAATTTTACTTTTTGTCTTTGCTTTTTTGTAATGACTTAATTTATTATCCATAGTCAACTCTTATAACAATTGTTTTTTTTTAACTTTGTTATTTTTGAATTGCACTTTACTAACAATTAATGCCTTTTCCCCTTTCTATTTTTTATGTTTCTGGGTCAGTAAAGTTTCTGATCTAATCTATTGCAGAAATTCTTCTTGCATCACAAACTGAAGGAGGAGCAACACAGTACAGACCTCATTTCTGTCTATGCCACACGACTAAATCAAAGCTCTACAAAAGTGTGCATTGGATCTGCTGTCTTCTACTTACCCCCATCTTTGTCTCAGCACTTTGACTCAATAGAAAAACATTATCATTGTGTTGTCAGTGTTGAGCTGAAGCAAAGTCCTTATACTTGGGCTGACTATAACACAAAGGTAAGATAAAAATGACTTTGAAATACAATAAAATAAGCATGTGCATTGTCTGATTTTGATTTGTGCTTTTTAGTTGACAGGACCAGTGGTGGAGCTAAATTTGTTAAGATGTAGCACAAGACGGAAGATCCCAACTCGATTTCTCTCTCATCCCATCACCATAAAACTGCAGCCACCAAAAAACGTCTCTTTAAATAATACTGAATTATTTTGAACTATTTTTGAATTATTACTCGTAACATTTTCTTTTCTATTTTAGATCATTTTGAAGCCTGGCTACATTCTTCATTACAATAAGATCAACTACCACAAATTCAACATTACCCATGAGCACTTGCAGCATTCCATTCAACTACGTGTGCAATTTACTACATCAACCAACAAGATGTTTCCAGTCATGATGCTTTTCAGGTAAACAAAAAAATCAGATCACAAAATAATGCTATAGGAAGTATGTTTTTGATAAATATTTTGTTTTAGGATGTTTGATAAGCCGACTTCCAGTGAGCACCATTTGCGCAAAATCTACAACTGGGACAGTGGTGTTATTCGCATTACAGTGCCTTCATCCTATCTAAACGGTGAGACATTTTAAAGGTGAAGTCTGCATGTTTTCTAAAATTCAAAAATGTGTAAAATACTAAATACTTAAAATTATTATTTGACCCTATTATGTAAAGTATTGGCTGTAGTCCTGTAGAGGCCAAGGGAAGGACTAAAGTAAAACTCAACTAATATCGTAACCCGCAAAGTCTGGTCTCATGTTGCTGTAAAATCTTAATTATGACAGATTACCTACTTTACATAATAAAATTTCATTTTTCAACACTATTTAGATTTTAGGAAACTTGCGGACTGTATCTTTAAGACTAGTTTAATTTATATACAGAAGATAAATCATTTTACAAAATAATACAATGTTTTTCTTTTAGATGCTGGTGTTGGCTATCTTGCTTTATTAAACGCTGATTTTGCTAAGGCTCAAAGATGGAAGCCCCTGTACAGTCAGGTCAGTTACAGTGTGACAGTGGACAGCAGTGTGTGTCTGTCCTGGGACAGTCAGACATGGACCCCACACGACTGCAAAACACAAGCTGCAGACACTACCTCTGCTATTAACTGCAGGTGAGGGAAAGGTTTATATTGTATAGATTTACATTATGATGATGAAGATTGACACTGACAAGTTTAATTTTGTGGTTTGATTTAGCTGTCATCATCTGCGGCCAGTGACTGTGATGCAGCAACAGATTACGAGCAGTTTTGACAGCGCAGATGTGGATCACTTCATAAGGTGAATCAATTATTTGCTAAGTCAGTAATTGAGAAAAGCAGATAACACAATTTCTGACAAAAATTGCAGAAAATAGTTATACTACAATTGTTTGCTTTGTTTGTGCTAGTTTGGGGTGCAAAGAGTTTTGGTTGTGCTTTTATAGCTTTGACAATATTAATACATTTAGGTAATCTGGAGCCAATAATAGTTGCAGTTGAGTTCTACTAAAGTCCCTCCCCTGGACTTTTTTGGTCAAATCAGAGTTTGTGTTGCTCATAAATTTGACTACTTTTGGTCAAAGTGCCATAAACTCAGATATGACGTTGCTGTAGAGGCCAGAGGAGGAGCAAAAATAAAATAATATTTCTGACAGATTATCTACTTTTCACTCCTCAGTGTGTCCCATAACTGGACAGTGATCATTGTGCTGGTGATTTGTGTGTGTGTGGCTGCTCTGACGATGTGTCGAAACACTATGAGCTCTGGGGAGAAAAGAGTCCACTTTCTTTCTGACAATTTACCGAGTGAGGAGTATCTATATGCTCTCACTGTCCACACTGGGCTCTGCTCTGCTGCTGAGATGACTGCAAAGGTAACGTGTTAAATCCTAAATCCTGGGCCAAGCTAATTTTCTACTTGGTTTTATTCTCACTGAATGTCTACCTATACTGGCAAGCAACTAAAGAGACAAAATAATATAATTTAGCATCTAAGTTAACACCAGTCAAAAATCAAAAATCCAGTGAAAATGGTTCGATTTTCTGAATCATCATAAATGCAGTGGTTTGTGGGTAGGACCATGTACACTGCATCTCCTTTTTCTAGCTCAAGGACAAGTGCATTTGTAATAGTAACAACACCTGCAACATTATGGTATTTGGCATTCCAACTCATTTTTCTGCCGTTGTGGTAGAGTGCAGCACCTATGGATTGATTGGTGCGTTTGTCCCATGCTGTGAATCTGAAGTAATATGCTCCACGAATAGGAGCAGTGAAGATGCCTGCAACAGAGACAATATTAAACAGTGGAATTTATTGTTCATAAACTGATCCAGATGTTAAAACAGAGCTTAAAGACATTATTCTTACCTGTATGTGTGTTGTAGGCTTGGCCAAAATTGCTGAAAACTTTACTGAATGTTAGGGTGATGTCAGTTAAAAATGGGCCAACAGGGCCTGCATCAGTCAGCCCCAGTGAGAACGCCACTTTCGGATTCACTGTATCCATTAAAGAATAAATAATTAATCATCTGTATATTTAACACTAAACATAAAACATAAACCTTCTAAAAAATATATGTTTAGGATTTAAAACCTTCTATCTGCATTTTTTTAAGTTCTTCAACCTCATATTCACTGGCACTCAGTCTGGTGTCCAAGAGTGTTCAATCTTAATTTGGTTATTCCTCAGTTCCACCTTTTGTTCAATCACCATGTCTCTCAGTTCCTTCAGTTCAGCCCAGACATCGACTGTGATGTTAGTCTTAATCTTGTCTTGTGCCTCTTTTTGTCTCGTTTCAAGCATTTCACTTTCTCCTTCAGCCCATGTCTGGCAGAAAAAAAGTAGTGAGAGAACACAAATACTTCGAAATGCCATTTCCTGAACAAGTAATCAATCCTACAGTGTCCAAACCTCAGCAAACCCTTTTATACATACAATCCGAACAGCTGTGTGGGAATTCAGCACATGTCTGTAATGGAAAGTTACACAATGATAAACACTATCAAATAAAACAGACCTTGAACTCACCGTTCACTCTTTTTGTCATGACTATTAATTGACTAATAATAGTAATAATGCATAGATTTTATATAGTGCTTTTCTGGCCACTCAAATACGCTTTATAGTTGCATTATTCATTCACTCCATACACTGGTGATGGTAAACTAATTATGTAGCCACTGCTGCCCTGGGGCAAACTGATGGAAGCTTGGCTGCTAGTGTGCCTATGGCCCCTCTGACCACCACTTAACAACAATCACACGGCCACATTCATTCATAGGCAACACAAGTTTAGTGTGTTGCCCAGAGATACAATGACAGTATGTGCTCGGGTAGGGATTCGAACCAACGACCCCCCGGTTGCAAGGTGCATCCACTCCCAGACTTTAGCTACTACTGTATTTTTGCCATTGAAGATCTGTTTTCTTCTGTTTACTATAGGTAACATCTAGTCACAGTAATCAGAAATATAGTAGTTGAGTTTTAATTTAGTCAATCTGTCGCCCCACAGACTACTGACAATCCATTCTACATAAAGGGTTAGGCAGTCAATTACAGCTTGAACTTATCTGCATGTGGTTAAATTCACTATCATCTTTGTATGTTAGGTTTACATAGTGCTTTGTGGTGACGAGGAGTTTTCTCAGACAAAGGAACTTCAAGTCCCAGGATGCACCATGTTTAGAAGGAACTCTCAAAACACTTTCATCATCGGGTAAGAAGTAACTATTTTAAACAGAAATTTGCTGTCTTGAAAACTAATCACTACTCTTGTTTGAAACCATAGTTCAGCCGAAAGCCTGGGCTCGCTGTGTGGGATTCACATCTGGCACGACAACTGTGGACACTCTCCTACTTGGTACCTGAAGCGGGTAGAAGTATGCGAGGTATGAGCACCATGTTTAGTGTTTTTTTTATTATTTTAAGCAGATTTTTGAGCATTACAAGCAAAAAAAAACGTCATTTCTTGTGTTTGACTTATATACAGCTGAACAGAGGGGAAGCTAAAGGACGGGCTTGGCTCTTTGACAGTCAGTGCTGGTTGGCTGTAGACAAGAGTGACGGCCGAGTGGAGCGAATGCTGAGAGTTAGCGATCGGGAAATGGCCTTTGCAAAAGTAAGACGTTTACACCCGTACAAATATTTAAACTAAATCTATGTGACTTTTATGTTTTTTTTGACACCTGTGATATTTCAGATGTTGTATCTCAAAGTATGCGACTACATGGCAGACTTCCACCTCTGGATATCTGTCTACAGCTGTCCTCTCCCAAACTCATTCACACACCGTCAAAGACTAAGCATGTGCCTACTGCTGCTCCTGGCCTATGCATGTGTTAGCACGGTCTTCATATCACAAATGAAAGAGGTTAGCTTATTAACAGTAACATTTGTTTTATTGAAAGAGATTTGGGTCACACTATACTTTACACCACAGTAATTATATGGTAATAGTGTGGTAATAAGCAGTAATTATCATTTGTTATCAAGTTGCTTTTATGTATTTAACCTTATAATTTCATGTAATCTATCTGACTTGGTAACAAGACAGAAGCATATTATAGAATAAACAAGTAATTATAGCTGATCTATGGTTAGAATATGGGATTGGCTTGACAATTACACAGAAATGACTTGTAAATTAACCGTAATTACAACATTCTTTCATGTTTATTACTAGTTTATTAACACAATATTACCGAGCTGTAAAATAAAGAGATTTGAAACATAATTCTCTGCATATTCTTTGTTTACAGCTGCCTTTGGAGTTGGATGTTAAGGATATATCAGTTACTGCAGTGACAACAGGAGTATTAAGTGTAATATTAGTGTTACCTCCAGCGACACTGTTATCTTTTCTGTTTCGACTTCATGAAGATAAACTGTTGAAGCCTGAAGTCAAATGTACTGGAAACACAAAACCTGAAAGTGTCTGTTTTGAAGGTGAGGGCTGGGATATACAGCACTATAGCATAAATACTGTCTATCATTAGGAACACATTACTTTCTGTTAGCACTTTACAGCTCGGTAATAATGTGGTAATAGTGTGGTAATAAATGAGTAATTAACATGAGACAATGATGTAATTATTACTTGATTATTCCATATTATGCTTCTATCTTGTTAACATGCTAAATACAATGCTTGAAATTACAAGACTACTTGACTAAAAAAACTACTTGCTAATTAACCATAATCACTATATCATTATCTGTTTATTACTTGTTTATTACCGAACTATTACCATATATTACCGTGCTGTAAAGTAAAGTGTGACCCACATTCCTTCTATTTTTTAACAGATCATCATTCATTGAGCAGTACTATGTTCGAGCCATATTTCTGGAGCAGTCTACAGCAGTGGATACAGGAGTCCTGGAGGAAGAAATACCAGGTTTTGTTTTATACATTTTACCATTTAACACTTTTTTATTTGTAAACATCGCTTGACACGGTTGTTTTACATGTGTTTTTAGGACACAGATCTTTCTTCAGTGTCCACTTGGGATATAGATTATAAAGATCTTGATCAGAAACCGGGAATACAAACTAATGTGGCCATCAGTAAAGAGGATATAATAATTATAGACAGTGCAGAAGAAACCCACAGTTCATGTCCCAAGACAGATGATAAAAACATAGAAAAAGAACCCAATGAAGCAGAGGGATGTCACCAAACCAAAAATCAACCCCTCAGACTGTCCCACTGGTGTCATTGTGTGGCATGGGTCCTATTGCTGCTGCTGTGTACGTCCTGCTTCTCAGTTTCTGCTCTGTTTGGACTGAGGTAGAGTTAAAAAAACAAACTACTTTATATAACATTCTTATTTTTGTATTTATTTATTTTTTATGTGACCTATTTTAACTTTATTTCATGTGATTTCTTTTTCTAGGTTCAACAACACTGAGGCTTTGCTTTGGATACATTCATTTTTCTTTTCTGTTGTATTTAGCATCTTTTTCATTCATCCGTTACTGGTAAATACACATGACGATAATAAAATCAACTAATTTACTCAATTTGAAAATAATAGTTTTAGTGTTGTTTTATTTTACAGATAATTGCAATGGCAGTGGTTGTGTCCATGTGGTACAAAAACAGACTGGATGTAAAAAACTTTTTAACTCTTAACAGTTTTTATCAATCCAATAAAGACTGCAATCACCAAGAAAGATTAAACCTTCTCACAGTAAAGTCAATTTTGTAATAAATCAATCTGATAATTTGCCATTTTTGTTTTTCAATTCTGTAATTTTTGTGTTATAGATACTTGAAAGACGACAGCGGGTGCGTTTCCTCTCTCTTGTTTGCCCACCAACTCTGACAGAGCTTAGAAAATCTCGGCACAAAAGAAAAAAGGAGGGTCTCATGAAACAAACTGTGAGGTAAGTGTAGTTCAAATGCTTGTACAGTAAAATAGCATATCTTTGTAAAATTGTTATAAATATGTCTTTCTTTCAGGGATTGGTGTTTCTTTGGTCTAATGCTTTTGCTGATGCTGTGTGTGACATATGGAAGTTCATCAAGTGACTGTTTCAACCTTAACAAAACAGTCAGAAAGTACTTTGAAAGGTATTTTACTCTTGTTTTAATTTTTACACACAATTTTGCATATACCCCAATAATTACAGTGACCTTAACAGTGGGCAGGCCGGTGATTTCATGTCCATACAAACATATGATCACTGGTGGAAATGGGCACGGAGCAGTTTGCTGAATATGTTGTACAAAAACACATCTGATGCAACTGCGGTAAGCTTAGACACATACTAAACCTATATTCTTTATTAATGTAAATACATTAAAATGGTCTTACCTCTATATTGGTGTCATTACTTTTTTTTTCAGTTTGCTTTCAACTATCAGTCACATTTCTTAATTGGAGAGCCAGTCCTGTGGAAAAAAGATATAGAAAATAATAAAGAAGAAATTATTGCTAATGCCGGCCTTGGGCAAACAAAGTAAGTAAGATCTTGTATGTATAAATATTCTTAGCATTTTTTTTTTTCTGTAATTTTGTTGTTTTTTTTAGGGGCAGTGCTGCGTCTAATATGAAGCTACTGTACTCAGAAGACTTGATTGGTGGACACACGGTGGCCCTAAAAGTCAAATTTACCCTTTACAGTCCCATCCCAAACCTGTTCACCAGTGTGGATCTCAATATTGAAAAAAGTAGAACTGGTGTCCTACAGTCTTCAGCCAAAGTCCAATCAGTGACAGTGTTTCACAAAGCCTCTCAATGGGATTATATTGTTATGGTCTGCCAGGTATATTGGTCTTTCTAACAATTGATATAGAAAGTACATTTTAATATGAAAATTTGTGTGACATTGTTTTTATTTTTCTCTAGCTACTCTTTATGGTCATTTTATTGCTACAACTATGTCATCACATTTTGATTCTTGGTGAAAAAGGCCTGAAGAAATACTGCAAAATCCCATGTAACTGGCTAGAAGTGAGTCCAAGTGATTTTATGAACTAAACTAGTGTGTCCTTCTATTTATCAAAATAATTGTGTTGTTAATGCTAAACAGACAATGTAATAATGTTTCTATCACATTTTGCAGATCGGCCTTCTAATAGTGGCCCTTGTGTACTATGTTTACTGCATTTATCGCACTGCTCTGGTCGGCGAGGTTGCAGAGTTGCTACATAGACAAAACTACAAGACGTATGTTGATATCAGTAAACTGGCTACATGGGATCAGGTGAGGAGAAATGGCAGTCAATTCATGTGATGAGCAAAAACAATAAAACTGAAAAAAAAATAATGAAATGGCAATATCAATCAGCAATTTTATTCCTGTATAAGCTATAAGTTTAAAGGTGTAAGCCGTAAGTTTTTTAAAATAAGAAATACTTAAAACTATCTATGTGACCCTTTATGTGGAGGGACTAATATATCATTGACTACAACAGTTATGGTGGTAACCCACAAAGTCTGATCTGATGTTGTTGTAGAGGCCAGAGGAAGGACTACAGTAAAATAATAATTCTGACATCATTACATCATAAAACAAGATCAGAGAAAGCACTTTTTCATTTTTTAACATTTCTTTAATTTTGGGAAACTTGTGTACTTCACTTTTAAGTATGATTTAGACCACTAACCATAATGCCTTCTTCATCTGCAGAATATACGTAGCCTGCGCGGAACAATGCTTTTCCTTCTTACCTTGAGATGCTTGAGTTTGATAAACAAAACAACAGTCCCGGCTCGGTCAATCTCCAGTCTACTCTGGCTTTTGGTAAATAAATCTTAGAAACACACTTCATTGTTCGTTTACTATCAATGTTATAACAAATATGCTAACATTTGTCACAGATTGCAGGTCTTATCTGTGTAGCTGCTCTGTCCTGTGTGGGAAATCTACTCCATGTCCAAAACTCATGGGGGTTCAGTTTTTTCTCTCGCCCCTTCCAAAATCTGCTTCATCATCGGCCAATCATCAACAAAGACAACCTAAATTCAAGAAGCAACATACTTTATCATGGAGCCGTCTATGTGCTGACCAGACTAGTGTGGACAGCCCTGGTATGTGGACTGTTTTCAACTGTTGTTATTTTAAAGTTACATCAATTTTTTGCGCTTTAAAGCGGTAATCTTTCCTAAAATAAAAATTATATAAAGTAAAAAATAAATGCTTAAAATTGGAAAATATTTTATCGTGTAGAGTAGGTAAGCTAATCTACATTTTTATTTTAATTTAGTCCATTTACAAATCAGAGTGGTATCAAATTAGTATCCTAGAGTC
>JAVQJW010146459.1:0-10267 GCA_036025195.1 Hypseleotris klunzingeri
AGTAAACGCATCAAACTTCCGGGTCGCCGAAGTGCAAAAATAGAATAAACCAATATCAAACAGGACATTTAGTGGCTTTTCAATGTTGCTTTTTTGAACTAAGCACCAAATCAAAAAACAAAAACTGAACCCATTATTTGTTTTTTCGTTTTCAATTTAAAAACAAAAAATGGAAAAATGAATCGTTTTTTCATTTTTTGATTATTCATTCTCAATTGAAAATCAATTGAACGAAAGGTACACAGACCTTGCAGCTCTGTGAACAGTCTGAGCATGCATCATACTTGGCGTTTTTTACGACAGAGGTCAATCACTATGACCTCTGTGGGCTTGTATTTCACGGTGGGTCGGAGGCGGTGGATGGCGAGGTGGAGCGATGTTACTGTGCACCATCTCATCTCCATGGCTCCCAGGAGATGCACCGTCTAAGCTTGTAATGAGAGACTTTAAGTTATTATATTGGTGCGTGGGGGAGGGTGGAGTATATGGCCATCGTGGAGGTACTTTGGTCTGGGACACTTTGAAATGGAATACATCACAGCACAGTGCCTGTTCTGATCGCCAGTGACACAATGTTAAAAATGACTGTTATTATTACTGCAAAGTTACTGGGGATAATCATGGTTTTAAATTGATAATGTGTATAAATACAGTACAATCAGTATATTCAATTTCAGAGGGTGCTTTAGTGGTTCATCTGGTAGAGTCTTCACAACCTCCAAAATGACAGGGGTTGAATTCTTGGCTTGGGAAAGTTTGCTCCATTTCATTCGCCCATTTATATATCTGTATCAAAAAGCGGCTTCAGCTACAAAATGTCTTAATAGTATTTGGGCCACAGAATGATTTTCATTGTGTACTGAAGAAATAAAAATGTAAATGTACGTATCCAGCAAATAGTAATGTATGGCTCAAAGTTTTAGTTCTAGTGCAAATTACAGTAAAATGTGAGGTTCTTGCCTTTACATGGAGGGGACAGTCAGTAAGTTGTCTTGTCTGTTAAGTAGATCTACCTAACCTATATAAATTGTAGAGATATGTGCTGGTTTACACACTCCTGATGCTCAAACTACTCTTGCTTTTTTAGGACTTACATTCCGTGCATAAAATATGCAACCCTAAAGCCTCAGGGCCCCCGAAGCAAGAAAGAAGACAGTTACCGTGGCAACCTTGAACAACAGCAGCTCACAACATCCCGCTGATGGACAGCACACTCCAGGAGGCCAGTGCACAGGTGCTATTTTCTTTCAAAACATAAAGAGGGAAAAATGTGCATTATATAAAAATGTAGCTAATTTATAGGGAGTCCCAGGCTTTATGTGTATGCAGCGTCCAATGAACAGAAAGAAAAACATCTCTGAACTTAGAAACAGACATTAGAAACTAAAGCTGTAAGTTTTGAAATTGTTTATATAGGACATTTTACTCAAAGAATGTATTAACAAGAGACTTAGATTTGCTGATACAATACAAACTTTAATGTGATGTTTAGTAGAGCTGCACAGTATTACAAAAACATGTTAAATATTGCAATTGGAGGTGTGTAAAACAATACATAATGTAAACCCAGAACTAAAAAATTTTACTAAACTAGACTAAATCAATAGTGATAAAATATTAGGTCACGACACAGCTTTATGCCAAGCTCAGATCAGTCAAGTATTTGCACTAAGGTTGTTGTATTGATTGATATTGTGTTAAAGAGCACTCATTTTTAGTTGCATGTATGCTGAAGATACAGTGGGTGGTATAAAAAAGGAAAAATGTAGCAGCTCTAATGTAATATGTGATAAAAAGAGAAAAGCACCTCAAGCAAATGTGTGAAAATGAAAGGAACAGAGAGGAGGGGAGAGGGAGTGAAGCTGAGGATGTGTTAATGGCATGAAGTGTGGGTCCAGTTCCACCCAACATTAGATCAGACTCATTAAAACAACTGCTACTTTGGGCTCAGTGGGATCTCAGGACACAGGCCAATGCTGCGCCTCTTCTCTAAACCTCAACTCTTCTCTCACAAACACACCAGCATCAATCACAGCAACACAAGTACCAAGATAACTTCAGACAAATATGCAATGTGTGTTGTGATCTAGCTCCAATGTGGCAGAATTGAAATCTTAAATTAAACTTAATGTTAGGTGCATGTCTCTTTAAGGATCTCTCTCCTCTTGCTGGCTTCACCAACCACTACAATGCAAATAAGAAAAGTCCTAAAAGCATAAATACAAATATATAAAGTCTCTCCTGTCCCGAGTGCTAAAATGAGTCATCTTTGGCTACTACTGGAAAGAAAACCATTCGTTTGGAGTACTACTGTTGACACGAATCAAACTTATGTATGTAGAGGGACTGCCAGAACTTAATGTTTTACACATTGCTGGAGCATGCAACACACGTATCCAAGCACCCATACAACACATAAAGACACTTTACAACACACAAAACACACACTAGTTTAAATAGTATCACCAAAATAGACAGCGTTGCTACAACACCACAACATTTTACAAAACAACCCAGACATATCATCTTACAGAAAATTATATTTTTGTTGAGTAAGAAACTGGAAAATATTAGAGGCTTTTTGGACATAAATGTTTTCTGAATAAAAAATAATACTGAACAGTTTCTCTTGACAGAAAAAGAAAAGGGGGACATGCAACATGGAAGTAGGACTGGCCAATACAGTTAAAAATACTTTTTTTCTCCTCAATATTTTTTGGCAATATACAAATATAATTATGTTGGGGTTTTTTTTGCCTGCTATCTTATATTGCCATTTCTGTTTTCTGCGTAGTGTGTATTTACTGGTGCAAATGCATCTCCAGTTGTCTTTAATGTTTTTCTTTTTGCTTATTTTTATTTATACTGTATGCGCAGTGTTTATCTGTTGTTTGTTCTTTCAATGCCAGATACCTTTATTTTCAAGAAAGTTTTGCACTGCTGGGGAGTTCTGAGTCGGGTTTTTTAGCTGCAGTCTAAGGCACAAAAGAGATTTATAGGGTTGAATGGTAAGTAAAGAATATCTTTGCTTTTTTAGATTAAATGCTTTGTGCTGTTCCTTGAACCTTTGAGAATTCCCCTTGGACTTACACAAGCAGTGCACTGTGGTACAGGAGACACGTGACCTCCATTACACCACTGGCTGCCTCTGCCTGAGATCAGACCACACTGCTGTAATTCTAATGATAAGTGGTTACATAGTACTGTACATATCTGCCCTGTGTATGTCACCTTGCCCACAGCAAAGCTGTCCATTTAGTGTTCAGGTCTTCTCCCACCACAGTGAGCAGACAGCAGAGGACAGGAGCTAATGGGACTGACCCTCCCTGTCCAGTCCAGAGTCAGGTGAGCTCTGCTGTGGGACAGGCCTCTGAGATGATTCCTAAGGCCATTACCTGGAGTCTTTGTGACAGTGTAATCATAATGAAAAGAGGAAGAATAAAAAACAATGGGAACCTTCCTAAAAGCACAGAGCCTCTGTTCTGCTGGCATGTGACCTATAGTGGTGCAGAAAGTATAGCAGTGTCATATCACAGCCCTTTCTCCTTGTGTCAGCTCTGTGAATCTGCAGCTTCAAGATAAAATACAGTACACCACGGGAGGTTCTGTGACTTTCAGTCACTTTATAATACTCCTCCATACACATTAGACACTTTTTTCATTCTCTACAAAGTAGGTTGCAGCTAATTGATCAGAGTAGATTTGTTGGCACTGTATTATAGCAAGGCATCTATATTCGGAGCAGTAAAGTTGCAACAAGAAGACATAAACATGTTCCCTTGTACAGCAAGTCTTTGTGGAGTGTGAGGGGGGCGAGCTGTCAGCGGTTGTTAACACATGTGTCCAGGCTTCCTCTAGGCCGTTTACTGGAGACTGAAGGAGGCTCAGGACCAAAGATTTATGGCTCCTGGGGAAGAAGTGGAAGTGTGTTATTGATAAGTTGCCGAGGGAAGGCGAGGGGCGCCCACTGCAGTAATTAGAGGATGAACTTGCAGCCCATTGATTGAATGGAGTCCTGGACAGACACCAACTCATACAGTACTAGTCTCCTGCTGACCTCTACAGGGACTCACATCTGTATTGTGAAGAGAATTGTCCAAATAAGCCTTTGCATACAGAGCTGTAAACGGGATTGTATAAAAACTGATGTTTAGAGCCATCTACCAATCTCTGAAGTTGAACACCATAAATTATAGAAAATTCATCAATAGAGAATTTATCTTTTTTTTAATTTTTTTTTTATGTTTTATTTTTTTTACATACATTCAAGCCCAAATCTAATTTGCACATGCTTGAGTAGTCTATCCTTATGTACTGTATGTGTGTGTATGTGCAGTCTGTCAGTGTGTGTGGGAGGACCGGGGAGAGTCTTGTGTCTGTTAAAGCCTAGTATTATCCCAGCATTCACTAGTGTTTCCAGTGACCACAGGTTTGGAGAGCAGCCCAGTGCTTCTAGACACTGCTTAGCAAAGGGACCCACCATTGTTTGACTTGGCTGCCTATTTCAGTGTTTTCAGCATCGTCTCAAAGAGGAGGGGGTCAGTGGAAGCAGCAGTGGAGTCTGGGGAGAGAGAAGTGGGTCGCAGTCGGTTGTTTCCCATTCCAAGATCTCAGGGAAAACAACAGATGCAAAGACACTTCAAAACCTGTTACTTAATTTGTCTACCTAATTTGTTACCAGGCAAGATGCACTACCTGACTTCTTTGTCTTGCAAAAATAATGACTCAGTTTATAGTAAAACAAAAGTAAACTAAAAGAAAATACTTTGACACCCGCTGTGGGGTTTTGAACAAGGAAAGGAACTGTTAACCAATCGCACACTACCACAGTCCAGGAGCTCTCAGATTGGTTAAACATTGTTTATTTATGTGAGGGAGCTGATGTTTTATTTCAATATTCACTGTTTTTTTTAACGTCATATAGATAGCTGTTTACTATTCTTAAAGGGGAGCTTATTATAACAAATATATAATACTTTAATAAAAAAAAAATACTCCTAAAAATAATGTGCACCAGTGATATCATAAGCTGTCGCCAGATCTTGCTTTTTTAAATTATCTTCCTTGAGTCTGAAGACTTGTGTTAGATGTGAACATAAAGATCAAAGATTTATTATACGATTATTAATAAAGATGGCAAAACCAAATCTTTACACCAAAAGTAAACCAAAGGCATAGTTAATATCGAAAACGTAATGAACCCAACACCCATTAAAAAAAACATGTTTTACATATAAATCTGTGGTTGCCTCCCTGACATAGAAGAGTTTTAGCATAGTTGAGTAAATGTTTTTACAGGAAGTAAGTCTAAAGAACTTTCACGACCTGAGTGCAACTGAGTTCTTTGTCCCGTCAGTGTGAAGGTTTGAATTGTGCTGGAAGGAGCTGGACAGGAAATCTGAATCCCTACATCTCATTAATAGTAGATGCCCTGTATCCAGGATTGGAGAATAATGCCCTTCTGGGTTTTTACAATTCTAAATATTCCTCCCCATGTAACAGCATGTAACATTGCTGTGTGTTTTGTTATTTTATGAACATTATATATTTTTTTCTCCCGACTATGTCTAAGTGTCTTTTAAGGAAGAGCTCCATTTAAATAGGAAGCTATATTTAACTTTTTTTTTCTAAATATAGGTATTATTTTAACCATAGGAACAAATTACATTTTTCATCTGAGTTTCTAATTTTAATACCCAATATAGAGGTGGTGGCAGGTCATCCACTTATCGGAAGCTGTGAAGTTCAGTCTGTTCTGCAGTTGTGTCTTTATGCAAGACTCACCTTGCCTAAATGTATGCGTTATTGTTGCAGTGTTTGAAAGTTATTGGAGAGGCCTTTAGTATACTATGGATGTCAAAGGGTTTACCACCACTTGTGTATGGATATGGAGTGAATTAAAATGCACTCAATTGTAAAGCATTTTGTCTAGAAAAGTATTTTTACCTGACATGCTTTTTGTCCACATGCATAGTAGGAGGAGTAAGCTGGCATAAACATCATTCTTATCATTCTGAAGGCAAATGACGAATGCTGCTTTTCACTATCAACAACATGTCCTCATCTTGATCTTACCAAATCAAACTAACCCCTTCTTGCATCCATCTTACCCCACTCTGCTGTCCAGGTGACTGCTGTTCAAACTGCAACAGCCCAGGAATTACACAGGCACGACGACTAAAAAAAAGCGAACAATTATCTTCAATATCTGTCAGACACATGACAGCAACAACACCCCAGCAGCAGCTTCAGCAGAGGCACCCGTCCCACCCACCAACACACCACACACAATCACACACTAAAACACAAAGTACAAAGACTGGGGGTGTGCTGCTCTTTTGATTGTTCAGAGGCATCAAAATTATCTTCCTCTTCCCCCTCCTTTTCCCCTCCCTTCCTCAGCGCCTTATTCTCCTCATTACCCAGCACATTTGCATGCAGCCTGGCAAAGAGCAGCCAACAATAGGGAGGGACATAAAAAAGGGATTAGAACAATGATAATCACTCATTGCAGAGTACATGTGTGTGTGTGCGTGAGTGTTTCATGTGCAAAAAAAGTGAAATGCATTTGATATGAACTCCCCTTCTTGGGATTGTAAAAGAGTCGGAGATGTGGGTATAATTAAAATGTAGGAAACAGCACTTCATATATTGTCAAAACTAATTTAACACACGGTATTGTCTTTAATTCGAAAATTGACTAAACTTGTCCATTAGTTTGTCATTATAACCTTAAACAATGAGGAAACATGGAGGCGTAATTGTATACATAGACAGCACTGTATGATGAACAATTATAGTGAACTGCCATAATAATGACTTGCTGGAGAGGTTTGCAGCTCTTAACTAAACAAGTAATACTAAGTTATAGTCATTTCTAACTTTTCACTATGGCCTTAGGGGTCTTTTGCTTCCAGACTTGCCAACTAATGCCCTGTGGGTAGTAAAGCAGTAACTGACACGAGCCGGGGCATGCAGACAAGAGCTAATAGAGTTGGTTGGTATCAGCAGGACTGGAGAAGCCCAGAGTAAGGCTGGTTCATCGCGGCGAAGGTCGATGAAAGACCCCCATGAGCCACAGAATGGATTATGTCTCTTCCCTCTTAGAGCGCTGATAACCACATCAGCTTCAAGGACCCCCTCAGGGCCGGTACAGGTGAGGCCAGCCATTGCTCACTTACCGTCATGAATCCTTGACGCATTACTACACACAAGTGAATGTGGAGTGGCGTATAGCTAAAATGAGCTGCATGGGATAAGGACAGTGGAGAGAAGAGTGAAAACAAGAGACCAATCAGTGGAAAGACAACAAAAGGCACCAATGCTAATCTTTGAAGGACTTTGAAAGAGGCGGGTGAGTGGGGATCTGTGATAATAGCTCGCACTTGATCACACCATTACCTCAAATTAAGGATAATTAGCCTCGGTAAACTGGGCACGAAACACGCCTATGATGTTGGGCCCAGAAGGCAGACTGTGGTGGTACCTTTTACAGCCTGGTGTGGTGAATGATTTTGGGCACACACACAACTGCTGCTCGCAGCGTGGTGAGGAAGCGATAAAGAGAGTGGGCCCGGATGGCTGCTAGCAAACTGGGAGTAATTATCAAAGAGAGCTTATAATCAAACATCCAAATCGCAAACACGGACTATAAAACCCCCTTGGCTTACATCCAGAAGTCGTTTTATCCAATTAGGTAAATGGCTGTAATGTGGGGGATTGAGGTGTGGGTACGGGGAGCGGGCGGAGGCAATAAACAAATTCAGCAACATAATCATATACAGCTAAGCATATTAGTCAATATTTGTTGTCTTTTGATTGTAATCCCATTGTTTACTTTAGCAATAACCTCAGAACAATGCTAAACTAAACCTGTTTGTCAGCTACAAATTTTAGTCACTTCAAATCTGTTGTTGATGATGTAAAACAGCAACAATGGCTGTTGGCAGTGTTTGCTGCTTTCAATTAGCATTTAGTCTATCTGTATTTAACTACCATATGTTGCGACAGAGGAGACATTTTTCAAAGGTGTAGTTTATTTTGGAGTAAAGGTTGACACTGAGAACTGAACTACGCCTGATCTGTTAGCAAGAGAGCAGATGTTTAGTACCAGTAGCCACATGAACTCTAGCCAAGTCCAATGCCCTCATCCGCTAAATGTACAGTATGCCATTAAAGCAAAACGACTGAGAATGGCAAACCAGTGACTAAGCTCCTACTGTTTAAGTTCTAGGGGTTTTAATCAGTGCTACACAATATTGCAAGAAACATGTATGATATGTCACACTCCAAAAATATCCAATTAGAACTTTGCAAGACTATGGCTGTGTTATTTTATTGATTTAGTACTGATTTAGCCCTGGTTAAGTCCTGGTTTAGACCTTGTTAGATCTTAGTTATTGCTTGTTATTGCTTATCTCATGTTTTTCTAATATTGTGCAGCCCTAGATTTGATTTACCACAACCCTTGTCATTACCTTTAAAAATCTGCATTTAAACACTGATTGCGACAGCGCTCACTTTAAAGCACTCTTGCCTCACTCGCCGTTCTCTTTGAGAGTTAATTGGGAGCAGGATTGTTCAGAGCTGATGAAATCCAGATACAACCCAGTGTATGCCTGAGCAACAACAACTACATCAGCGGTATGTGTAGGTCAGCCCAAGAGATGAGAGACGCTAACGGTGTGGCCCTCAGAGCTCCTAAAACCTAATAGCCACATTCCCCACTTCTGTGACACTTCACTGAGCTACTGAACAACCAGGGCATCCATGTTTTTGAGTGACAAGCTTTGCACTGTGGCCCGTCACCACGCACTTGTTAACCCTGCTCCTTCTGCCTCCTGCCATTCAAGGCCTGGTTCTCACTACACCAATACTGCGCTAACAGTTATGCAAATACCAGTTTGAGACACCACACACCATGAGTAAGATATTTATGACCATGGCTTAGAGACATTTAGAGAAACTACTAAAAAATTAACTCTATGGACTAGGGGTGGGCGATATGGTAAACATATAATATAACAATTTTATTAAGCCAAGATCACAATTTCGATTTGATCATCATTTAAATGTTTGCCTTACACAGAAGACTGTCCCTAGATAAAACCATTTTTCTCCATCTTATTATTTCCCAAACTATAGTGGAAAAGGTGGAAAAAAAGTACTGTGACCGGGGGCTGTTGGAAATGTAAAAGAATGGGCAGGTACAAGTTTATAGAAAAGCAATAGTGACTCAAACAACTGTTATTACAACCAAGATTTGCAGAAACCATCTCTGACAAATCTTAATTACCCAAAGTCCATACATCCATCAAGTGGCTTCTTAGTAAACACTTACAGCATTGGACCATAGGAATGTTGCACTTTAAACTCCTCCATGCTCATACAAGCCTATGGACCTATCCCAGAGCCAGTGAGGCGTGAGATGCTGGTGCAGTGTTCCGTACGCGGCCGAGCCCTACATGAACAGACAGGGCTGCTCCATGAGGTGGCCTCTATCCCCGCGGGGCCTGCTGCTTCCTGTAAACACCACAGAGCTACAGTGATGGGCTCAAGCATTAGAGTTTCTCACTGAATGAGTTTGTCTGTGCATGTTCAGGTGCTAGCTCACTCATGACTCGGTGCATTCTTGTGGCCGTGTTCAGAGGAAGAGGAGTGTCTGTTTTTTAGGGAAATAAGCACATGTTGAATGAGCGTAAATGTGAGTATCAACAGTATATCCATCAACAGAAAATCTTTAACTCAAGGCAGTACTAACATACACACATGCACCACACACTGTAAATCAACACATGTCTTCTGGCCTGGGCTTCTTGTAGTTTGTGGTCATCCAATCGCATCATTTTTCCCCCCACATCATTTTGTCAGTTGATGAAGTGGCGAGACCCAAGTGGTGATTGATGTGATTTACTGTATAACCTCTGAATATTAACTTATCAAACTCACTTAAGGAAAGAGAATCCAAAAAGGCAAATGGCTACATGATGTATTTCTGGTAAAGATAAAAGACAATGGAAACAAATTAATCCTACATAAGACTGCCCACATTTTATGTTTTTATGTGGATTAGCCCAGAGAGGTTACATTGACAAAAGGCAAATATACAGTCAACATTTCAAAACAATTAACTTGATTCTTATTTAAATAGTGAACTAGACGCAGGCTGTCGTAAACAACAGCAAATGTATATCGGCGAAACGCCCCATGCGTCTGCGTCAACTGCTATAACACCGACTGCCTTATGGCGGAGGAGGTGGTGGAAGTG
>JAVQJW010146902.1:0-10028 GCA_036025195.1 Hypseleotris klunzingeri
TGTGGATTATGTTCTGTAAAAAAAAGTTGTATTAAAAAAGTCTCTAGTATGTGCATTGAGTTTGAGATTTCAGTAATGTGACAAGATTAGCACTAATTTACTTTTCTGTTCTACTCAACAAAAATCTATTCTTTTGTGCATTTCTTTGTCGTGTCAGTTACAACACATTGTCTCATGTGAGTTGCAACACACTCCCCGGCAATAGTTTAGTTTTACAGACCAGAATCTAAACCTTCCCACTGCACTGTTTGTTTCCATCCGACATCCAAGGCTTTCATGGCGCCGACTATTGGAAATCATAGTCATGTTTTATATCATTAAGTTGCCTCACACGTTTTCATCTTTCATCCTGTTCTATTTTGCACTTCATGACACGGTGGGGTCGCTAATATTTTTCTATTTGTTTAAAACAAGCAAGAAGAAAGGAGGGAATTCATGTTTGAACGTTTTGACAGGCGCCGTCCGAGAATATATGACTTCCCAGGACGGAGGCCATGAGCAACACTATATACATATACGGGACATGAAGAGGAAAGTTAATGCGGCTTCCACCGGGGAGGGCCAGACCAGTTTATGAATATTGATAGAGTCTGGCTGCTGAGCGCTGGGTCAGCTGTAGACCTTCCCAGAAACAGCCTGAATGTGTTAAACTCACATCATTACACAGACAATCACCCTGGACTCTTCTGTGCTGCCAACTACAGCACTGTGGTAATGTTGTAGGCAGATTTGAAGACATTATGGTAAAAGTGAGTGTTCAGAAGAAACATCTAAATCTAGACATTTCAGTCAGAAAAATGGTCATGCAAGTTTTTCATTTCATTAGTGGTTGTAGGCTGCTCACATCTTTCTGGGTCTCCATATTAATCCCAGACACACTCAATTATGTCGCAGTCAGATTTGTGGAACTAAACCAGGATCCAAGATAGCTGCAGGCCAAGGCAATGGGACGATGTCACAAAATTAAGATACAAAAAAAAATTCCTGCTTTCAGACAACAATGTAGATCCAGGCCAAAAATGTATAAATAATGTCTTGCTTATTTTTGTGATCCAACACAAAACGTAGTACTTTTAAAAGCTTTCTACTTGACTGCACATGCGCATGCCATGCACATTTGGACATTACATACTCAGCTGAAGTCCACTGGCAGAGAGTTGGCTTCATATTGGCATTTACTTTAACACGTTTTGACTAGCTACAAAATCCTAATCGACATATGCTTCTACACTCCACCCTCAATAAGCTCCTCATTAAACGAACTATGCTCCAAGCAAGTTGGTGATCTCACCCATCACACTCCTGTCTTCACCCATATTGAGTTTCTATGTGGTCCACACTTGGTAAGATATGTACAATAGGAGACAAATGCACTCTTGAATTCTTTCTTTGTCTCCCACATGCTCTTGCGCTCAGACATACAGGCGTATAATTTGACTTACGGCTCTTGTCCGACACGTGGTGCAGTTATTATTATACATATTTCACACCTCGGGTGAGAAATGGTCTTCAGAAATAGCGATCTTGTTATTTTGTTATTCATCAGAGTATCAAAGAAAGCATATATTGTGTTGTGCAGTGTACCTTTGCTAAAGTCAAAATATTATTTCTTTACTCATATCTGATCATAATTTTTGGTTCATATACAGCAGTTCCAAGGCCCAATTTTCCATGAGACAGACATGTTCTTTTCTTAGTAACTGGTCTCACATATGCTCTGGGTGTTGGTGTGTGCTGTTATTGATCTTGGCCTACTGTGTCAAACCCAGTTCCGCTAAGCCGACCCTGTGGACAGCACATCGCCGTCATTTGGTCAGAGGCTGAGGTTTTCTCTGAGCCCTGAATGAATCTCTATGTTCTCACAGCCTTTAGGTCTTTCCAAAAGTAGCTGTTCCTTTCTAGTGATAGAGCCCGGATAGTGTACTTTAATATCAAATTATTAGAGACTACTTGGAGAGTACCACAGTAACACAGGGAGGCCATGCAGATCTTTTACTGATCACTTGGTCGACAATAAAACCTACACCACTGTTATGTTGATACTTTTACTCCAGTTAATTTTAAAGTCCCTAAATAAGCAGTGTGTGTTTTATTCACAAAGTGGCTCCATGATTGTTATATTACAAACAGGGTCCTGGATTGAATACATGAAAAACACTGGCGTGCCTGTGTGGGACTTACTGACAGTAATTTATCTCCCTCCTAAACCTTTAAACAAAACTCGAATAAACTAAACCTCCTAAACCTTTAAACAAAACTCGAATAAGATGAAAAGCTCCTTCGACCTCTGACCGGTGCATTTTAAACACGAATAAGTCTCTAATACTTATATGAGCATGCCACACATTCATTATGTTTTTATAACTCCATGTATGCAGGTGACTGATATGTTGGGGTCGTGTCCGCCTCATCTTTTCTTCCCAAGTATTTGTAAAAAGACGTGTTGCCAGCGCCCATATGGAAATAAACCATATGCAAACTGGTGATGGCAGGGTGTGTGTGACAGGCCGTGCAGCATGATGCTCCTCTGCTGTTCGCTAAAATCACCTAAATAAACCTTCATGACTAGGCTCTATGTGACACTGCCTACCCAGAGCTATTTCAGGCATCTGCACTAGAGTTTAAAGGTTGTGCTGTTGATTTTTTTCCCAGAATTTATCATCATGAATTAGAGCACTGTGGTAGACGGAAGGAAACATCTAGGCCCAAATTTAGAAGTGGGTCCAGCGCAGAGAAGAGAGGAATGTAACAACGTTTTTAGCATACTCTTTTGCACGTTTTCATCCTAGTGTAGTTTTTCTAGCCACTCACATCTCATACCTTGACTTAACATATGAGCACACATGGCTGATATCAGGGAAGGATGCCCATTGTATGTCCACAAGAGTAATTGTCCGATGGGGAGCGCCGAAATAGATCACGGTAAAAGAATTTAGACCTCAGGCCGCTTCTGTAGGTGGTATTTCTTCTTTCCAGACGACATCCAAACATGGAGATATCCGCCACCACACGTTATGTATTGTATGGTTCAGCGTGGTAGGTTGTTCCGAGGTTAATAATATACTATGTGCTCTCGTCTCTTGCAGCTGAGATATCAACATGGCCTGACCACCCCAGACCTGCAACAAACTCTGCCCAACCTGAAGAACTTCCTGGAGCATGGTCTTATGGTCCGATGGTAAGAGCTAGCACATACACATAACACTGTTGGAAGGTCAACCCTTATGAGCTGTAAAAACAGTGCTGTCAGTATCAATGACCTCAACATGTTTTTGGAAATTATTTTTGAAATCTGTCCATTTGAAGAACCGTCTTAGTCTATGTCCAGTGTGTGTCCTGTGAGTAACCTTTGAGTAAAAGAGAGTGTAGTTCTCCACTGCTCTGTCTTTGATCTCCGCTTCTCTGCCGGGGTCAGCAAAAGGAAAATGTGTATTACACACATTAATTGAATAATCTTTTGTTTTGAAAGGAAAGAAGCCATGAAAAGCCCTGCTTCTCAAATCAGCTCTCCTCACCCCCTTCTCATAATGAGAAGTGGAAGGGCCCAAAGATAGATGAGATGAAAGTATGGGCTTAAGCCCTAAAGCTATGTGTGTCTTTAAAAAACTACAGTGGCTCAGCATAGCCATACTGCAGTACAGAACCACATGGGCAAAGACAACAGTTATGTTAAACGCAACACCTAGTATAACACATTAATTCTACAGAATTTCCTTGTTAAAAAATAGACCACTGTAACCTACAGTACATATAGGCTTTTTCCATCTATCATTATTTTTATTTAACCATTTTCTAACATGTTTAAGAACAACTGTGGTTAGTGGCATCTGTCAATTTTACTTTTACAGAATGCGTCATGTAGTTGAGCACCACAAATCACCCTTTATTTCTCTTGTTCCCTTGGTTGAAACAAAAGCCTAATTCAGATTGTATTTCCAGCACTGGGACTAAGCTCATGAAATATGGATGTATAAAATCACTGCATGCCAGCTGCAGGTAATTATCCCATTGACTGAGAGAATCTAATATCTTCTCTATCCCGCCTTGCCACCATTTTCTTCCTTCATCCACGCAAATCGGGCTGATGTGCTGTAGGATATGACCAAGGGAACTGTTTCCAAATCGGATCTGGATATCCATATAGAACTAATTCTGTATGCATCGGTCAGACTCTGCAGGGGCAGATTTACCCTAAAGCACAAAGACCCACAACCCACCAAACACTGTGAGGACATGTTGTACATTTTGATGTGTGCTTTTAATGGAAGGCAATCCAGAATAGCGTTTGATAATGACCAATGACAAGTTCTTACTATAAATATTAAATAGGATTTACTAAGTAAAATGTAATCACATTTTAAACAGTGCTATCTTAGAAATGAATAGCATTGCTTATTTCAGTATAGTTTAGTCAAAGCGAAAAGATAGCTCCCTTTACAAATGGTGAGTGTATTAGCATGCAGGAGACGGAGACAGTACAAGAAACCAATTCTGTGTAAACTGTGCAGTCTGCTGAGATCAAAGCCAAACCATTCTACATGCTCCCATTTGGCGCTCGACGTCCACTCAAGTCCTGGCAGAGATTCACAGGGCTACCATCCCACTGCGGAGCCTGGAAGCACTGTTACATCCATAGGGGGAGCAAGGTGTGACAGTATTATGACTACAACACTACTATACTGGACATCATCAAAAATAGCAGTTTTTACTTTTAGACATTTTTCTGTACTGTTTTAGGATCTAGGTTTTTAGATTATATTGTAGTGTTTATGTTTTTAGCCTGTTTGCTGTGTTACTTCCTCCTGTGCTGTGGTGATACACTTTCATCAAAGCCAAAACTGTGAATAAGTCCTGCCGTGTTAAGTCAACTTCACTTCTTCTGTGGCGCATATCAAGTTTTTAGTAATATTTGCTTTACTAGTTCCACAGGGATTGCCCCAGCCCACATCAAACGTTCAAATCTTATCAGCTATTATTTGCTTTGGCCTAACAAGCCCACCTTTTAGCAATATTTGGGTCGAAACAAGAGCATGATGTGAAGTCTGACCAGGATTGGATGGAGAAATGGCCTGGCTCACTGAATTCCTAAGTGTGCCTGAAATATGCCAGCTTTGACATCAGCAGTGAAATGGAAGATAGCAGGCAAACGCTGTGGAGGAGTGAGGGCTATTTCTGCTTCAGGATGTCAGCTTTTTACTTGATGATTTAGGCAGCGGTCTCCTAGTAGCATTTACAGAGTGCAGTGGAGCCGCTGTCAGAATAGCACTCCAGAGACAGGGGCCCAGTGAAACCTAAAGACATACATGGTTAAATGGGACTATACCAATCACTACCACAGGCCTTTTTCCCATCACTGTGGTATATGGAGCTGCTGGACCTCTCAAACTAGGGCCATGTGGCAGGAAGACACTTCTTAACTATTCGAAACAATGACTCTATTATTACAAGTATTACTGCTACAAGTTTTTTTATTGGATTGCTGGTTGGTTGGTTGGTTGGTTGGTTTGTTTGTTTGTCGACTGTTGGGCAAAATAACTGAAAATACATTTTTCAATTTTTAATATTGAATTGAGAAGCCTTAACAAAATGAATGACAATTAATGACAATAGTGATCAGTTAGACATTCTTAATTTCAAAATACATGATGCAAACCTCGCCTGCTACCTTCAAGTTCAAACCTGTGTTTTGTTCGAGAAGGTCTGAAGCACATTTTCCAGTTCCTCAAAAGATTATTCACTTCTCCTGACATCTGTCTTTATTTCTTTCCACCAAATAAATCCATAAATATCTGAAGCCATTTCCAATAGGTCATGATACTTTCATTTGGAAATTCAAATATTTGTCTTAGAAATACAAATATACAGTAGTTTTTCATCTTAGGCTTTTTTTTGTTAAAAACTGGGTTGCATTTTGCATTAATGAGCCTGACTGACTTTTTGGGGATATAGGGTAAGGCCTGTTGCAGAATATGATGTGTTGACTGATATTCAAGTAACGCCAAGTAAAGCACACTCGAATCACTGTTTAAGAGACCTTCTCACACAATCAGGTCATTACTCTTATTTTCTTAACCCTGACCTGAAATCACTATAGGCCTTTAACAACTGGATGTACCTTATTAGCTTCAATTTCAGACATGAGGTTCTGTATTTACAGGTTGTTACCATTAGTGCGTATTGTACCTTAACCATGAATGGTTCCTATTTACTGTAATGCAGACCTTTGCAGTTTGACAAGTTTGTCTTTTAACTGGATGTGAGTCTAAAGTCTGCCAAACCCAGGGTACTACTGTGACCCAGTGAGGACCACCTCTGCAGGGTACCTGCCAACACCAAGGTCATGGTTTTAAGTAGTCATGTGCAACGCACTTAAACTGTCCATCATGAAGCTAATGTGTGCCTATAATATTTTGGTCAGTGTCAGCATCACCATCACAGGTCGATAGAACATAATATTTAAGTGACTGACAAATTTACTGAGACATCCACTGCCGTGTAAGCTTAACTGATCAAGTAGAGGTTTATCCCGAAGTGCTTAACAACATGTGAATCTTCAGAGGGTAAAGAGAGGCCCTGCTTAACCTTTTGCCTCAGGGTTACACTGGCTCTGCAGAGTGGTGAATTACACATGGCCTTGGCTATCGGAAGAGGCACTGGGGCCCCCATTTAAATAAATGTATGGCTTCAATAGTGAGGTGGAGCGAGGTGCCTCAGATTGAGAGTCTGTTATCTGTTATGGAGGAAAAGGTCTGACATACTTGGGCAGACGCCTGCTGCGCTGCTCCACTCAGCAGAACCAGTGTGTAGTCTCAGAGGCTGCACAAATGCTTTGTGAATGTTGTACGGTGGAGTGATTTACAAAGAGCTGCAGCTGTCTCTTCACTGGATCAGGGGAAATTAGTTGGGTGTTCTGGATGGGTGGACGTGTTAGAATAAGATCAAGCTCCAAATACATGTCTTGTATTCACATAGAGACTATAATAATTATCTATAATGTGTGCTCTCTTCTTCTCTACATAGTGACCGGCGTGTCTCCAGCTCCATCCCTGTGCCCAAGTCTCAGCTCAGTGTTGGGACGTCAGAGTTAGGATATCCCTGTCACAGCAGCTCTCCTGACCGCGGCCTGAGGAAAAGGGCCAGCTCTGAAAATAAACAGAAGGTTAAAGTCACTCCTCCGCCCAGCTACAACACGGCTGTCGGGGTAGAGACGCCCCAGCCTGGTGTGGCACCACCATCTCCTTCCCTTAAACACCACTCCTCCTCCCTGGAGGCTGGCATGGCCTCACTGCACCTGGACAAGCCCACAGAGGAGTACCAGGAGGGAGAGAGGGAGGACAAGGAGGAAGTAAAGATAGAACCAGCTGAGGAGAAGCCAGTGGAGATGGAGAGAGCTGTTGAAAAAGAGATTAAAGTGGAGGAACAGGACTCTGAGGAGCACCCATCCAGCAGCTCAGCTCAACCCTGCTCTTCCAACACTGTGGACTTTCAAGACAAAACAGTGCCCACAGCTCAGCATACAGGGGCCATGAATGGGTCGTTGTTAGCAGAACAGGCCTCTGTAGGTCCCATCCCAGAAGTGCGCTGCTCAGTGGAGCAGGCTGAGGAGATCATGGGCACAGAGGCCACAGGTCTGAGCTTAGGTCTGGGTCTGGTGGACCAGGCTCAGCTGGAGGACTACCGCTGTATCCCTGTGGACCACGCTGTGGCTGTAGAGTGTGATGAGCAGGTGCTGGGAGAGCTGGATGCAGCAGGATTTGAGGAATTCTCCAGACGCATCTATGCACTCAACGAGAACATGTCCAGCTTCCGTAGACCACGAAAGAACTCTGACAAGTGAAACAAGGACTTCTGACAGAGCACATGTCCCACTGACGCAGTTTGGACTGATATAATATGATAGGTAACAGAATGTCGAGGGGATGCTGAACGCATTGGAACTTTTCTGGAACTATGACCAATTTGCACTTACTATTAACATTTCCATGTAATTTTTAAAAAATATATGTGCAAGTATTGGGACAGTAAGGCTTTAATATAAATTTGAAAAATGGTGGTGACAGAACATTTTATCAACACTTATCTGTGGACAGTTGTATTGCAGAAATCTGACCAGTTAAAGATTGTAATTTAATACACAAACAAAAATAGCATTTTGTGCACAAGCCCTGTCGCAAAACCAACCATTTGAATTCTCATCAGTTCAAAATCTAATTCTGGGTAAAGTCTGACTGAAGGAAATGGTTGTTTACTAAGAGTCTGATCTTTTTCCTGAATATTACAGAAGTTTGACCTCCATGTTCAGTTCTTTCTGCACATGAAAGCCTGCTGTCCCAGGACCTGCCGTTTCCTGTACATCATGTTTCATCTTCAGCTTCATGTCTAGAGGGTGACTGTGGACACTGATGGTATGAATGTGTGTTAGCATTAGCATGTGCCCTTGTATCCTCACAGTTGGGTCATAATGAATCCCACCAATGACCTTCAGTTTGTTGTCAGAGAGCGAGGTGGGAGCTGGATGTTGCAGCCAATCAATAAGCCCCAAACTGTGATACATTTTCTCTGCATCCACTTTCTTATTAAAGCTGCACTATCTGATTTTCCAAAACTGAGTGAATAACATCAATGTTTGGGACGCAACCCTTTACTCTTACTCTCCTTCCTGACACTCTTATAGTGGAGCAATTGGTTCACAGAAGTGGATTGGTTTATGGCTATGGTTAAGATTATGGTTAAAGTTAGAGCTATAGTTTGGAATATGGTTAAATTTAGGGCTATGGTCAGAGTAAGGATAAGTATTTTGCAGAAGCCTTAGATTTGTTGTGGTTTTCCTTGTATACTGTGGTGATAATCTAAAAATAAACTAACCCCAAACACAACACTCAATTTGATACCAAATAAATAATAATTGTATTATTTCTAAAATAATTAGGTTAAATACATTAACAACAACGCATATAAAGCTATGTGCATGCGCAAAACCACTACAGAAATCAGTCCACCTCTGCGAACCAATCACTCCACTACACCTCTTTCACATACTCTCACAAACCAGGAAGAATGTACACATATCAGGAAGTATTACAGTCTCTTTTTTTCCTCAGACGTCTTCTGTTATGTTGTACTATTGACTGAATAATTATGTCTGTCTAGATACATGGGGGAAAAAATGGGTAGTGCAGCTTTAAGGTTAAGGATTCTGTGAGTGGCACATGGCAGGGCTACTGTGCAATTGTGATTCATCTCCTTGTTATTTTATTGTTAGGATTTTTAAGGACAGCCCAGCGTTGTAAACCTCAATGTTAATCATCGTACTAGACCAATTAAATCCTGTATTTGTGTTTTGTTTAAATGTCACTCAGGCTCTAAGTGTCGTCTTGAAGCCAATGTCAAATAATTTTGTTCTGTGTAACTCAATGCTTTCTTGCACTGGTGTTGGATTTATGCATTATTTATATCTCTAAATGACTGTGTTCTTCAGTTCAAAGGAAATCAAAGTTTTATGTCCTCCTATCACCCTCACAATGACTGTCATAGTGATGCGTATCTGCAGTGTGTGGCCCTGATGCTGACAGCACTGTTGCATGGGCTGCCATTAAATAGATGGGCTCCTCTCCCATGGACCACTCAGACTCAAGTTGTGGTCTATTGTATAAACTCTGTCAGATCATTTCCATAAACTGCTTTACAAGTGACCATGTACATATACTTTTGTATGGAGGTTTCTTTTGTTATTAAAGACTTGCAGTCCAATGGCATGAATGTATGTAGCTCCATTTCAAATCTGGTCTTCCTCTGTTTGTGTGTCAGATATACAGTTGATTTTATATGGCAGATTAAGGATTTAATGGATTTGGATTTACATCTAAAAGGGACTTCATGTGTATTTCACAGGAATATGTTATGGAGCTAGCGTGGATTTCATTTTACATACTTGGTTATATTTATAGTTGGTGCTTTAAACTTTCCAACTGAGACGTTATATTCAGTAGTTTCAATGTTAAGGTAATTTGAAGCACCTTTTTAAATCT
>JAVQJW010147810.1:0-13507 GCA_036025195.1 Hypseleotris klunzingeri
TCATGAGGTGTCGTGATGTTTGTTATTTACAAATCTATTACTCAATCATAATTATTAGTCACATTTGTCACTATTAAGGCTTGTTTTTATTGTTTTCCCCATCTTTCTAAACTTCAACAAAGTCAGAAAGCTGAATCAGTCAGCTACATTTTTGGAATTCCTTATTTATAGTAACTTGTTTGATGCAACACAGTTACAAATCAAAATCAAACCCAAAGCATGGGACCAAATAAGTAAAGAGTTTCCATTGTTTTCAGCAATAGAAACTGCTGTGCGGTACTAAACCATACTGCTTCAACACTTTAAGTAGGCACATAATTAAACTTGAGGCCATAAGTTAGCGAATATAGTTCTGAAAAGTTGCTCAAAAATGAAAAAAAACTTGTAATCAGGTGTTTAATCAAATATAGCTCTGACATTTTACACCAGAGTGGTCTGACTTTTAATGGGCTTTCTGCTCGGTTCCAGACGGTTTGAAATAGATAGAGTCAAGACGACAAGAAAGAGGATAACACGCGGCAAAGGTCAGGAAGGAGTCTAAGCCAGAATGATTGGGTCGAAAGGTGTGTTTGCTGAGCCCCATTGATCCACTTCAGTTGGCAGCCATCAGGAGTCTAAATGTCCAAGTGGGTCCTGGTTTGAAATACTCTCTGTCCACTTTATTAGGCACACCTTGCTAATGCCAGGTTGGGCACACCTTTTTAGATTTCACCCAGAGGCCATGGTCAATGGTCTGAACTTGTTGAGTTTTAGCAGGAAGGTCAGTAAATGGTCAAGGAAGAAATCATTAGGGCTTGTAGTAGGCAAGTGTACTTTAAATCAATCTATTGTCCTATATTGGTGAGGTTGTGTGAGTGCAGTTTTGTGTTATATATTTTACCAAAATTGTCGACAAGCCTAACCCTAGAGTTAATTCTTTATTATACGTTTTTTTGGGCTCTCCCTGTTTCCTGCAGATTGTCCACCTGTGCAACAAGGTAATCTTCCACTTATTCTTGACCAGAATTTTGGCTCAAGATTTGAAAATTGGCCCCAAGGCGCTGCATTTAGGTTGTCTAATGCTCATGACAGGTTGTTCCAATGGCACTAAGAATACATTTCTCTGTGGGGACAATTAGGTCTGACTTTCCCTTAACCTTAATTCATTCAATTACTTTCTAGTAGTTTGTTAGCTTCTAACATACTCAGAGCATCATTTAGCACAGAAAAAACATGCTATGTTGAAAGTAATTTAAATCACCTTTCCTTTGTATACTAATGCATTCAGGGTAAAGGTCTACATGCCTGAATGCATTAAGTTGCTACTATGTAATTGCCTCATTAGCTGTTATACCTAGATATAAAGTGTAGAGCGAGCTGCACACTGGGGATGGGATGACATGACAAATCTGGTAAGGGAGCATAAGGAGCCACATGGGGACTACAAGATCATTGATTTTTACCATTTACCATTTACCAAGCACTTCAGCACAAAACATCTATTCATCACCAATCACTAATCGCACAAGTAATAGCGGCACAACAAAGACAATTCGACTCGCTTTCCTTTGTGCATCTCCAAAGTGTACTCCATTTGTATTGAAAACTTGACAGCACGCTAAACGCTTCTTCATTCATCCAAACGTCCTATTATGCCTACTTTAAATTTGTTATGTGGCGGCTGTGTGACTAACATTAGAAAAAGGCTATCTCTCCAAAATAATGACTTTGTACAATGGCAGTAAGAGTTTTGATCAAATGTTAGTCACAAACAGCACTTAGTGGAGGTGTCGTGGAGAAAGTATTCAGCTCCATCTGTTTGTCGCCGGGGAAGGTGGTTTACTTATTAAAGAGCCCCACGTCTGGAGGAAGAGAAGACTTGAAGAGGCAAATGAATATGAAACAGTGGCGTACTCCGGGAAAGAGTATCTGATCCTATAGAGGAAATGTATCTATACTAAGCAGAATCCAGCTTCTTGAAGTAAAGACTTGCATTTGGGATCATGTCACCTAATTTATAATGCGAGATGAGTTAGCACTGTTTTTGTTTAGTCATCTTCTTAGAGGTTTTGGGAGCCTGTTCAAGATACTGCAACAACATTCAAAACTGATTTCTATAAAGCAGTAGGTAATTCCTATCCACAACTATACTGCAGGGCCGTGGTTTAGCACAGTCGGTAGAACATGCGGCCCATATATAGAGCCTACAGTGCTCGCCCTGGTGTTGTGAGTTTGAATCCAAATCACAACAGTTTGCTGAATGTCACTCCCCACTCATCTCCCTGGTTTCCTGTCAATCTGCTGTCTTGTCAAATAAAGCCAAAAAATATCTATAAAAAAAACAAACTACATAACTAATAATTGCTAGCTAGTACTAACTTACCTTTATTTGATTAGTTGTGTGCCATGTGACCAGTATTCAACAAGGAAGATCGTTATTAGCCATGTGAAATAATAATAGTAAAATGAAAATGTGCTGCTGATAAAGTGCAATACTGAACAGTGACCGAATAGCCCTAAATACCGTAAATACAAAGACATACACAGGGTCACCCAATTGGATAGTCAGAATAGTCAGCACAAATGGTTATTCAGTTAATCCCACCAAATGTGTTACTACACTTTGGCTAAGTACTGAATAATTTGGGTTGTGAAACATGTTAATGATTTGTGGCCCTTAGACACAGTGAGGCAGCTGTGTTTTTCTTTAATAAAGTTATTTAGCCTTTTGTGCTCAAGGCGTCAAACACACCAGACAGAAGTGTTCTCTTCAGTGAATGTTTTGTCCTCTGCAGATGATATAATATGCACAGATTTTGTCCTGTCTTTTTCAGTGCTCTAAGGGGACTTTGAAGCTAACACCAACCCTTGTTTCATGTTTTGTGTTTTGGTCCAGTAAACAGAAGACCACTAAGGCCCTTGGCACCACAGCCATGATATGATTTATACCCTATAGGACACAGAATCTGATCCTACAGGAATGATATCTGGATTCTTCTTGAAGTGAAACCCAATTAGTATGACATGTTTTATTGAATTGGAATCATTTAGGCAACGTTTGTTAGTTTAAAGCACTGTTTTTGCATGGAGGCTGCAACCAGCTCCTTTAGGCCTGAGGTGGGGAACACTCAATGGTAAGATGATGAAATGAAATTGAATGAAATTCTTAGGGAAGGTGAGTCATTTACCCCTTAACTTTAAAATTTGAGGACAGATCTGCACGGGCAATAGTATATTTATCATTTTGAGATTCTGTTACTGTTACTGTTCTGTTAAGTGTTTCTAGTCTAGCAAAATACTAATATGTGACACCAGACACAGTGAATGACTACATTTATTTTATCTTTTGAGAGCAATATAGAATAATCTCCGTCCACATCCTTGTACCCGGATTGGTGCTGCCTTTTTGTGCTGTTTTGCTGATAATGCCCGTTGCTGTCAGGGGCAACAGCGTATAGACCTAGTTTCTATTACGTGATCATGATGATGTTCGGGGTGTAAAACATGTAAATAATGACAGCTGTGTTTTGTCCTCTCTTGTGCTCAAAGCTGGCATGTTGGAGTTACTTGCCTCTTGTTTTGTGTTTTGGTCTGACGACAGAGCACCACAATGGCCCATGGCGCTCCAGCCTTATGACCATTCAGCCGTTCAAATGCTGCCCCGATAACTGTGGTGGTATGAGGCAGACTGACAGTCAGATGGACACACACAGGGCTCTGGACTGGGAGCGTGACTGTGGCAGTGTGCTGAGGGTTATCAGTGGGAAGCAGAGCGGCACACATACACACACACACACACACACACAGGGAGAGAGAGAGAGTCCTAAGGCTGCCTCTGTCACTGCTACTGTCAGTCTGATGGGACTCAGCCCCCTCTGACTCCTTCATTCACTGGCCTCAGCCTCCTCCTCTGTACCCCCTGGATTTCTCTACCTCTGCTGCTCACTCCATTTTATCCTCTCAGAGAAAAGACTACATCATATTCACTGTCAGACCCAGGCACAGAGCAGGGATTGATGTGTATGGGGTCTACTTACAGTGTGCAGGCATGTGGACTGTGACATGTGAAGGTTTAGACATGCTAGATTTGTCCCCTTTTCTAATACCCCTAAACTTAGAAGCATTTGTGTTAGTTTATTAATAGACATTCTTTCTGCTCCAACACACTGATACAGTACATACAACTGTGTCAAGACCACAACAGTTTTGTCTGCACCAGCGGTATCTTGTTTGTGGATAATCCTTCATCTTCATATGATATATTATATTGTTAAAAAAGCATTACAACAAAGACCAGCTTTTGCTCCTCAGTTACATTACCTGTCACCAACTGTTCCTTCCTTAGACACTTCTGGTAGTCATCGACCACAGTAGACTGGCAACACCCCATATGTTTGAGTTTTAGAGATGCTCAAACCTAGTCATCAAGCCATCACAATTTGGCCCATGTCAAGCTCATCAACTCAGGGAAGAAAACCTTCTCTCTTGCTTCAAAAATTTATATTCCACCCACAAACAGGTGCCATGATAAAGATATAATATGTGCTATTCAATTCTCCTGTCAGAAAAAGGAGCGTAGAAAAATATGCTCCTGGTCAGACAATAGCAGAAAAGATGGACATGTAAAGTATATGTTAAATTGTGGCATTTTGAAACGATATCATTGAGATTGTTCACTGGGAGTTTCCTGTGCTGTGTATGGAGTATTAAGGTGTGTGGGTCATTCACTTCAGTGCATTGCAGAGTGTGAAGAAATGAGTAGTGTACACTTTATTGTCATGTAGATCAGTGATTCTCAAACATGGGGTCGGGACCCAAAAGTGGGTCGCCTGAGATTTTTCAGTTCAATATTTCTTTTTTTTATGTTCATAGGCATTATCAAAATGATATAAGTAATTAAAAAATATACTATTAAATAAGAAGCTAAACAATTAAAAATGATTTTTGAGCACCAAAAAACACCCAATTTATTACAAGAAATGAACTGATATTATCAAACCAAAGCTAAAAGTTGGGTCGCGATTATGATAGCCAATAAAATTTGGGTCCCCTGAAAAAAAGTTTGAGAACCACTGATGTAGATGACCTGGACTGCAGACAGTACAATAGTGAGATGTGCTGATGATCAGTTTCAGGATCAGGATTTGTCTCTCCTGTACCATACACACATGTAGAGTGTGAACATGTGAATGATGTACAGGTAATATACACATAAACTGTAATACCGAGGACTGCAGATGATCAGACAGACTCAGAAGCAGCGGTGTGTGTCTGCAGTGTACACATATGAGTGTACAGACAGGGTGTTGAGATGTGCTGACACTACAGTGTACAGACATGTATATTTATATATGTTTAATGTATGGACATGGGGAGTATACTGTGTACATATGTAGAGTTCAGAGATGTGTGCTGTAGGATATTGAGATGTGCTGATGATTAGACTCTTCACAGGATCAGTGTGTTTTCTCTGTAGTGTACACACAGATATAAAGTACAGTATTTGACAGAGTGTCGTGCAGAGGCTGTTGAGATGTTCATATGATAAGTGTAGACATTCTTTCAGTACAGACTGCATGTAGACCGTGTGCTCTGGAGTCTATAATACTGAGAGGTGCTGATGATCAGACAGGAGTGGGACTGTCTTGTACTGCAGTGTACAAGTATAGATTGAACTGTACACACTAGTGTACAGGAGAGTGTCTGACTGCTTATACACATAGTGTGCAGTGTATAGACATGCTGAACATAAAGTGTGTGTTGTGTGTAGTTGGAGACACTCAGAGTGTAACATTGTATTGACATATGGACAGTGTATAGACATGTTGAACATATAGGTGTGTGCTGCTGGATACAGAGATGTGCTGATGATCAGACACACTCAGTAACAGGAGAGTGTCTCACTGCAGTAAGTCTTTCAAACATTACCCCCTCTCTCTCTATCCACTGGGAGAACAACATTAAACAGCTCTCTCATAATGAGGCAAACTACAGAGAACAGACCTCAACTGCACACATTCACACACTCACGTGCAGCACCCACACACACACAAGCACCAACGTGTCCCACAGTTACGTAAAGGTTACGTAAAAGACATGAATATTAAAAAGAATGCTATTTCTCGGCTGTGCGTAGCTTCCATTGACCATCATTACTGAAGCTAATGGAGAGCCGCCGGAGCAGATGCTAGTGCTATTCAATTAGAGCGGCTAATGCAGGGGTGGGCCCTCCTGTCAGCTGAGCAGTTATAGATGAGCCTTCTGCAGTCAGCACTGCACTTAAACCCAAGATGAAGAGACGCCACAACAATACATTTTGTTTAGATGGCACTTTAAGAGCCCACAGATCCACACAGACATAAGGACAAGGCCGTAGACAGAGAAACACTGCTGACGGATGAGGATAAAGATAGGATCATAAAGATATGCTCCAACAATGTTTACACCAGTCTGGGTTATACAGCACATGTCATATTTTACTCAGACTTTTGTGTGTCAGGAAAAACCCAGCTCTTCAGTCTTCATGCTGTATGTTTACTACATGTACTGTATCTAAATACAAAAAATAAACTATAACTAGAAATACCTCAAGAGCACAGACCTCTGCCAAGTCAGTTAGTATGGATCTGGGGGAATGGCTTTCTCCATTCTGCTGCAAAGCCATTAGACCCCACAGTGGTAAACACTTTTCACACAAACACTTTATGATCCTTTCAGCTGAAGGTTAAGTTTTAGTTAAGTTTTAGTTCTGTATGGGTCAAATTTTGAAGCATTCGAAGAAATGTTAATACTCAACAACACAAAAACACCAATTGTGCATCCTTTTTAAATCTTTTTAAACCTATTTCTTTGAGCTCTCACCATTCTGTAGAAGCCTGTAATGGAAGAGTTTTTTGTGACCTGACCTGGGACTTCCAGGAACAGACACACAGGGGCAGTCATTCTTTCAATGTTTTTTGCCAATAGATGCGGAGGAGGAAAGCTTCATTCACCCCGCAACAACTAATTCCAAAGCTGTTTAGATAAAAACATGTATGATTAAAAAGTTGCATTGTTCCCCTTTAATTAGGTTCTGTACTGCTCTTTTCTGATTTTGCCTTCAATGCCTGCACCTGTCGCCATGCATAAGCCTCCAACCCATCTTTGAAAAAAAACAATTAGCGTCAACGAGCAACCCTGTCATTGACACAGGGATATTACAATCTGTTATGAATCATATCTGCAAGATGTCTGTGTCTGATTGTACCCCATTAGCCAGGAGACTGATCATAATAACTATTTGCTATGGGGGCGTAGAACAATGAAATTTTCTGATACTGTCCCAGCTATACACAGTTATCTGCAGAATGCCACGTCAAGACACTTTGAAGCAATTTATTTTTATGGTAAAAAAACTCAAAAAGGCTTTAACATGTCAGTGGATTCCTTACATCATTGTACCGGCTTCTTACAATGCAAAACTGACACTTTGTTGCATCATATATTTTTCATCACTTTTCGCACCGACTCGCTATTGACCTGCTTTTGAACAACACAGCTTCACAGACTGCAACGCTGCCTTTTTTTGACAGACTCATTAACCCTGTGCTGGATTCTGAAGTCTTAACCTTCTTGTTTAGGGGACTTTGAAGGCAGGGTTTAAATACAATTGACTTAATATTTTCAAATAAATTCACAAATTGTAAAAATGCAGGCTAGCTTTGCTTTAAGCTTATGACAGATACAGTATGCCAGCTAATATACAACTTGAACAAAAATGTACACGCAGCATCACGGTACAAGCTTAGCAACCTAAAATGATTAAATACGATGTTTTATATGGCAACGATCAATTTTTGTTTTGTTAAATGAAAATAATTGTTGTCCTTGTCCAGTAAAAGTTAAACCTAAAAATCAACAAACCAGTCTTATTTAGCTTTTAGCTCAATGTCAAATCCCCGGCGCTCACTGTATTTGTTTCTTTCTATTGAAATGTTCTCATTAAATTTATAAGTTAATCAATTTTATTCTTCTACTGGGGAAAAACAACTTCTAGTATCTAACATCATTACAACATTCTAAAATTCCACTGTGTAGAAATCTTCCTTTGATTTGAATTTGATTTGTACTTACCATGCAAGTCTGTATCAAAGTTCTGTGCTCTTCAGACAAAAACAGAACAAAACAATGAAATCCAAAAATAGTGAATAAGTCAACAAGATACACACAGTCCTGAAGTTTATGCTTTAACTATTCTGTCTGTGTGCACCAGTGGAGTTCTCATCCATATTTGTTACTTTTCTTTTATTGGGGGATGAATAATGGAGAAGGGTATGACCTCCTGGTGCCGCCCCGTCTTGCAGCACCACTAGAATCCCAAATACTTGTTTAGTGTGAAATATATGTAATTGGATCAAACTGAACAAGGTATTAATTTTGTTAATTGCTAGGTAGTCTAAACCCAATATGCTAACAAAATACAATGCAACTGTACAGATTTAGACCAGTTGTCTTTAAATCTGTCTAAAACTCTTCCCACTGTATACTTCTGGCCAACCAGAGAAGTTTCGATTTTTAATAGCATGACGTCTGTGCTGTGCATTCTTCTTTGAGTGGTTGCATATTCTTATGTATTCATTCCAGAAGCAGTTAGTCAATTGCAGTGTTATCTGATAAGTAAGATGTGTTAGAGTAGGTTGTCTGCTAATCATAGGTGTTGCAACCTGTTTCCCACTACAACTACTGTATACCATACTGTTGTTGTGTCCTTGGGCAAAACACTTGAATGTAAAGTTGTTTGTGTGAATGTTGCGGTGTGTGTTGTGGTCAAAGGGCAGCTGTGGCTACAGAGCATCATCACAACTGTGTGACTTGATGTATGCTATCAATCATGTGCAAGGATTTACATACAGTATTCATTTCCATTGGTTTTAGACTGGATGCCCTTCCATTCTCTTCCTATTTATCTAGACTTGGGACTGACACAAAGAGTACATTGTATTGTGAACTAGATATTCTAACTTTAATATACACTGTACAAATCTCTTATCTTAAATCTTGCCTGTCTACTTTTAGCGCTAATGCTTTTAGTGTCTTATTGTTATTCCCAGTTCATTCCTCATTGTTTGCATCTCTCTTTGAACACTATCTCACTCTATAATACACACTATAGTTTCCTATTTAAATCTGACTCATCTATTTGTAAATCCATTGGAAGCGGTGAATTGACAGCCGAGCGAGTGTGCCAATGCAGATTAGAGAATACATTGCAGAGCTAATTGTTTTGGGACAGAAAGAGAAGTAGACGCGCACCACAGAAGTCTTTCATCGCCGGGATATAAATACGAAGTCACAGGTCAACAGTAAACCGCATCCTGCCAAAACATGTCTCTCAGAAAAACTGAAAAACAAAATCGTCTTCAAAAACAAATGGCACTTGATTTCTTAGTTCCTTCTATTCAGTGGGCTTCCATTGGCGCGTGCCTCTGTCTGAGCATACGAGATGATATTAAATGCTAAGATGCTTTCTGGAAAGGGAGCCAAAGCGCTGCGGAGGAAACAGAAGTTGCCTGCTAAGTGGATTATCACGGTCAGTCAAAGAAAATGAAAGTCTAGTCCATGCGCACACAGAACCGAGCCTGACCCGGGATCAAGCAGGAACAGGTGCGGCAATCATCTACTGGAATATTTATGGGATGGTATTGAGCTGGAGCGATGTGATATGGGTCCAAAATGTGTGCTTAGACGGTGTGGCTTTCTGTGTGATCCTATTATGGGTAAATGGGGTAAGGGTAACATGGTATATCATAGAAGACATGGGTGGTTATTCCCCCTGCCTCTAAGCAAAGGAGGTTTGGGGTGCAATTCTTCAGCACAATCTCTATGAGCCAAGTCTTCATGTGGGTTCTTTAGTCATGCCCCCACTGTCTCAAGGCATTCGAGATGATGAACTCCTGACTCTAAATTGCCACTAGAGAATGAATGTGAATTGTTGTCTCTCTGTGTATGTCTTTGTGTCAGCCCTGTGACTAACCAGTCATAGTCTGTAGTGTATCCTTTTCACAGTGTTCAGCCAATATCAAACATTTTGGCCAATTTTCCCGCTTTAAAATAATTGTTGTTGTTATACCCGTTTTGTAAACAATGAATCAACTGAAAACATGCATTATGGCCAGGCTGTTTGACTGCATAGTATCCACAAGGTTTGACTGAAGTATTCTTATAGGGTCATGTTTTTTTCACTCTGTAATTCCTTTTTTCTTTTTACTTTGGACATACATAATGACATTTAAATTGACTGCACATGCTGGCTGCCTAAAAGGGTTATATGAGGCAAGCCCATTAATGCCTGGACACTTGCTGAAGACAGCCAAGACCCAAAACTTGTCCATTGAGTTTTATTGTGCAGTGAGAACATGTTAAAGAGAATAGTAAAAACAAAATACTGTCATGTTTCCCCTTTATGGTCGCTTTTACAGTGTAAACACTTCATACAAAGCTTTTAATGAGCAAGCAAAAGCTACAAGTCAGTCCTGCAAATTGACACAAGAACAAGACATCAGCTTTTATTTTAGAATACACACAGAATAACACATTTGTATCATTTTGCCAAAGTAAAGATTTATTCATTGAACAAGTGCAGTGTTATGCTCTTTTGATTGTGGAGATTAAAGTCCAAAGCGTTATTGAACTGAAACTTTGCTGTTATGGTATGGATAGATATGGCCTGGTTTGTGTAAGGTATCTGATACAAAAACAGTTAGGCTAATTTTTATGTGACTTTTGTGAATAGCCACTGAAACAACAAATGCAATGTTTTGATTTACAGAGCAAGGGTGAACAGTGAGACTAAATTCTGAACAGCTGCTGCTAATTAAACACAAGCACATTTGCACATTTTCTCTGTGAATATGAATGGTTTTCACAAGAACAAGATGCATCATCACAAACTTTCACTTCAGATTTTTCTTTTTGCTTTGGTTGTCTCTCCTTATTTGCTTTCTGTCTAAAGCAGTGACAAGTTACACTTACTGCACTATACTTGGGTGAAATTTTGGAACTCAGGAACTACTTTTACCAACTTATTTAAGTCATCTAGAATATGTACATCTTTATGTTGTAAAAAAGTGTGAAGGTGATTTTTTAATGTACAAAGTATATGTACTTTTCACTCCTTGTTAGATATTTGCTCACTATTTTTTGCTTTTTTCTGTCTCATTGTAACAAAATGGAAATAACTAAATAAATATAAAAATACAAACTTGACATTACCTTCAAACTTACATAGGTCCCAAAAGTGGTTCCAACTCGTAATTGTAAATTTTACTATCTGTTAAGTGATTAGCCCTTGTTATCCTAACTGAAAATACATATTTGGGTTTACTTGTCGAGCCATAAATCAAGTAATGTTTTTGTTGCCATTCTATTTGTGTGAGAGAGCCATACTCATTTCACAATTAAGTTTTATAGTGGCATAATTCCATCTAATTGGCTTCTGCAAACCTCTTACAATTATCATGGCAAATATATGGCCTACATAAAAAGTTCTGTAAGTCGCTGTGTCTCCGACCATCCTACATTTCCCCTTGTATCTGTGCTTCTTGTTCTCCTCTCTATATGATTTAGCGTTGCGTCTTAGTCTGCTGCACTCCACATCAGCGGTGCACTGGTCCCCCATTGTCTCTGATCATCAAGGGAATGAGTGGGATTCATTTTGTCATCAGCTGTCCACATGTGGCTGGGGCAGTGGCAGACTGTTTGTATAGAGGCTGCAGCGGCGGGGAGCATGGTACAAGAGGAAGGTCCTACTGAGTGAGGGAATGAAGAGACCAAAATAAAATCAGGGCAAACTCAGCAGACTCCGGGATACATTTTCAAACAGCTCCACACCGCCCGTAAACACCTCTGGCAGCACCGTAATTCCTCTTCATCTATTATGGAAGAGCAGGGTGGTGTGATGGAGATGTCTTTGTTTAAAATGTGCTTTATCAAGATATAAGAAGATCTCAGCTTTGTGTTGTGTTGGCCACATGAGCCACCAGACAAGATTACACCTGGCCCTTCACTTCAAATGTTAATGTCCTTCAGGCTTCAGCATCTTCAAATAGCATTTTAACAAACTTGTCTGTACTTTCTCCAAAAGTCATCTTACAGTAGGGCTGGAAACCTCAGGGTATCTCCTGATTAGATACAATATGCAATACATGTCTCACGATACCGATAATATCAATATGATGATACTGCAATAATCGATATAGATTTAATAATCTAGATTTAATAATCTACCACTGTTTTTAAAGGAATTCATTTAGTTTTTAAACAGTATTTCAGTGTATGTATTTTCTTTGAGAGTACTTCAGCTGTATCTCACAAATAAGATTTACATTTCTTTTAGAGGAATCTTTGACAAAAAATCAACTGCATTTGTGTGTGGCTTTAAAATCTGAAAATCTTTGGTTTAAACTAACAACTTAAACACATATTGGACAACTGAGCAAGAAACAAAATGTAAGATTTTGCAATAACAATATAGTAATTATTGCCATCTCAAAGACATAAGTTACGTGGGATGCCTTTAAATAGTTAATTATCAAGGGCACAGTGGCATTGTAACTTCACAGCAAAAAGATAGTAAGTTTGATTTTAGATTGCGGGAGGCAACCTACTTCTGTGTGGTGTTTGCATGTTTTCCTTGCGTGTTTTGTCTGGGTGATGGATGATACATTTCTCTTGGTTGTCTTTTATCAACCACCAACATAGAAAAAGAGGTCCCCATGCTTTGCTTGACAGGTTGCCCCAGCTGTTTGGAAAGATGGGTCAAATCCAGAGACTGACCTTCCCTGTAGGGATAATACCGTAACCTTAACAGCTTAAGCGCATTACCTGGGCATCCCCTGTGCTATGGGTGGGTTATGGCACACTTTAGTACAGGTAAGCCCCCGCAAGTTTTCTATTTTAACTTTGCTGGTTGGGAGCTGAAATAAGATCTCAAATCTATCAAACAATGTTGTAGCTTTTAACATGTATCTCAGCCTCTCACGTTTTAAGCCAAGTAACCATTCTCTGTCAAATTGGGTGTTGAGGTTGATAAACAGACCACATCGTTGGATTCAAAAGACAGCACATTTGCAATTTGGAATGCTTCTACTTCCCCTTTGTCTATGGAAATTCACCAAAGCATCGAACAAAGCAATACAGATTTCCGATTTATTTTGTGTTTTGGTCACAGATGTGCTACGTAAACCCATTTGAGACAAGTGTTTTTGTACGATTGAGCTATACCACAATAAATATACTGCGTGCTCCACTACAGAATCGTTTGTTTACACAGTTGTATGCATATCCAGATGGTGATAGTGGCCTCGGATATAGCAAAGGAGCAGCATCATAATAGCGGTGCCGTACAGTTCATCTTTCTATCTTCCTTCTTTGAATGAGAGAAGAGTGAGAGGTTGGAAGTTTACTCAATACATTGAATATACTCCTGGAATAGGTAAATATTTCTTTGCCTTTGTATAGGAAGAACATTAGAGCCTGAGTTTCCAATACT
>JAVQJW010148541.1:0-15180 GCA_036025195.1 Hypseleotris klunzingeri
CTGGAGCTTCCAACTTTTTAACACAAAGTTAAAATTTGTTTCAAATGTGTGTGATTTCATTTTGTGTTTTTTTTTTTTTTTTTTTTTTTTTGGAGAACTACAGTAGAAGGCTTGATTAAAACAGTCAGCAAGTTGAGACGCAGGAGAGTCGAGGATAGAGGTTGAATATGAGTCACATCTACATCATAACAATCTATAGCGCGGAATAAAAAAAGACTGAGGAATTGTCCTTTCTTTTCATTTCAAACATTTTAATTTGATGGAGTTGATTAAAAAAGGAATTAGTTTTGACAATTTGCTCGGGGTCAGTATTAATTTAGTGTTATTAAAGCTGTGCTAACGTGAAAGGGTATAGGCAAAATGTTGTACTTTACTAATAGTTTACACAGACAAAACTTGTTTTACTGTTTTTTCTACTAGTAACTCACTTCCCAGTAGCCACTTTGTCTAGTTAGTATGCAATTATTTCAGTTAGTTTGGCCCCAAGTAAGAAAATTCTCCCATTTAACCCATTCTTAGACATCAAGAGTCTAAACTTTTCAAAATCTCCTCAATAACTAAAATGTCAAGCCCTAGTGATATTATATTTTTGGATTTTACTTATGCAAAAAAGTCTTTTTTTTTTTCAAAATGGTTGAATTGAGATTCAGTCAAAAACTAATGCTTTGTTTGTCAAAAAGTTGCTAAAAGACACACATGCACACACACACACGCCAATGGATCCGATCATATTACCTCCTAGTGGAGGTAACTACAAATAGCCAACAACAAGTAGTCTATCTTAGGAAACAGCCAAAATTCCACCAGTGTCATGCTACATGTTTTGGTTGTGGCTCTTTACACTGGGACATTTACAATTTTCGGCAAAAATTGCTCTTTTGATCCAAGCGGTTGCAGACCCCTGACCTACACTGACAAGAAATACTCATCTTCATGTGTAAAACCTTGAGCTGATTGGTTGAGTCAGGATGAACATATATGAAAACATGCAGAGAAAGACTGCATCACACCAGGGTCTATTCACACCTCCAGGTGACAACATACATGTCCTCTTTTTAAGGACTCACCACAGTTACTGATGGATAGAGCTGCACGAATTTGAAAAAATATTAGATTTGTGATTTTTTTTTTTTCTAAACCAACATTGACAGCAGATTTTAAACTGGTCTGAAAACATTAACACTTGAAGGAATATTAAATATTAACTGAAAACCAACAAGATAAGCATGTATTTACATTAGGGGTGTAACGAGATCTCGTTCCGCGAGATATTGCGAGATTAAAAGTGACAAGATTTCTCGTCAAGGGTAACGAAAAATCTCGTCTCGTGCTTAATAAAATAAATGCGTTGTTTATTTCTCTTTGGTGTGCCTAACCCCGCTGCCCAGCGCAGGGGACTTTACTTTCACTTTCCATTTGCGCTCCACGTGTTCCCTGTGTGCTGCCGCTGACACAGACGGAGCTGAGCGCTAGAGCCACTGCATGTTCACCAGTCACTCCGTGCGCACGGCAGACAGAGAGAGACCACAATGTTACTTTCTCTGCTTTGCTTTGTCATAGACTCAGACCAGACCAGTGTTTATGTCTTTAATCTTTAGGCAAACAGTGTAAACCAGGACATGCTTTCAAATCTACTGCCCCTATTTTATTTTTTATTTAAATAAAATGTAAATGTTTTAAAGCATATATAGCCTACATTTTTAACTTATTCAAAATGTTATGTTCTTCAAAAAACTAAAGGTAGGCTTTAAAGAAAGTGAGGGGAGAAGCCAGTCAGACATTTATCAGTAAATAATACAGTATATTGTTCTTTTACTGCATCTAATTGAACTAACAGAAGTAAATGCTGTTTAATACAAGCTGATGTCAAAACACAACGAAATATTAAGTACATCAGTTTTAAGTGGTTTCATCGTTTATTTGTTTGATCTTTGGGAATTTTTGTAAATTGTGTAAAAATCTCGCCTCGTCTCGATCTCGTGGACCCAATATCTCGTCTCGTCTCGTGGGATTTGTGTCTCGTTACCCCCCAGTTGCAACTAATAATTATTTTGCTAATTGATTACTATGACAATGAGTTTTTTAAACAATAACAAAAAGTGTGTAAATGAGTGAGATTTTAACTGGCTTGTTTCATTGTTGTTGTTTCAGCCCCAGTCTACGTACCATTTTATGTGCTTCTTTGCAGCTGCCTTTTGGGGAGACATTGCTTTGGATGAAGATGACTTACGGCTGTTGAAAGGGTTTCAGAGACAAAGAGACCTAAACCAAACAGACTCAGGTATTGAATAAGTATTGTACAGGCTGGATAATGGTGTGAAATTCATTATTAAAGGAAAAAAATGTTGAGCAAGTTTTAGGAAGTATGGTCTTGCTTTCACTTGCCTCCATTACAGATTTTAGAACTTGAAAACTCTGAAAGGGTCTACTGAACTGTATAAAAAGACATAATAAAATGAGATGTTTTGATTGCAGGAAATGGGACTATATCAAAAAACAGGAAGAAGAGAACTGCTCACAGATTTAATGTCCATCGCTGGAGGAGGGCAGCCACGTCCAGACCTGAGCGAATCTGGCCAGAGGGCATCATCCCGTATGTGATCAGCGGAAACTTCAGTGGTGAGGACTGTGGCATTAGGGGATGGGCGATATGGTGATAAAAATCAAATCGTCAAATGAAATTATGAAGATTGAACTTGGCTTAATAAAAACCAGGATATTAAATTTTTACCGTATTGCCTACCACTACGTGGCATAGAAGCTACCAAAGCAATCAAACTTTAAATAATAATGTTTGAACTGCCGTTTGTTTTTAGGTAGTCAGAGAGCTATTTTCCGTCAAGCTATGCGTCACTGGGAGAAATACACATGTGTGACATTCATTGAGAGGACGAGTGAAGAAAGCTACATTGTGTTCACTTACAGACCTTGTGGGTGAGTGAGTACCCTGAGCATGCACACTTCAGCATAATTATTTCTCCAGTCAATGATCAGTTCAGGCCAATAAAGTATTAGCTGTAGTAGCATTAGTGCCAGTAATAATGTGAGTCAGGATGTGAACCACTCTGCTAGATCATCAGCATACATAATAACATTTTTACTCACTGCTAACTGTGGCCTCTGCTTTTTACATTTACTTGACAAATATTGTTTTTACTTCCAGAAATGTGTATCTTTTTGTATGTGGTGCTGTGGATGTGTTTATTCATATGCTTACATAAAATCTAAGTGGCCAAAGTGGCTAATGAGAATAAAAGTGTAACTAGCCAAACTGGAAATCCACCAGACTTTGGCTAATTTGTTAGTATTAATGTCAAGCCCTGTAACTCACAGTAATATAGACACCCTGAGCATGAAAAGACAACAGCAGATATAATGAACATGTGAATCAACAGATGTCAGTTATTTATATCAGTCTTTTAAATATTAGTGGTGATATGGTAGATTGTTTTTTTACATGTCTCCTGCAGATGTTGTTCATATGTGGGGAGGCGAGGTGGCGGCCCTCAGGCCATTTCCATTGGAAAAAACTGTGATAAGTTTGGCATCGTGGTACATGAGCTGGGCCATGTGGTGGGCTTCTGGCACGAACACACACGTCCAGACCGAGATGAACATGTGAGCATCATCCGAGACAACATCCAGCCAGGTACCAGACTACTGCTCTATATGTCTCTATATGTCTTATATACATCATGAATGTGCTTCTATTTGTGCAACAGGACAAGAGTATAACTTTTATAAGATGGAGCCCGGTGAGGTGGACTCACTTGGGGAGGTGTACGACTTTGGCAGCATCATGCATTATGCAAGAAACACATTTTCCAGGTTGGAGTTTTCTTTATCAACATTTACATCACATGCTATATTTAATCAAACTTGCACACAAACCATTCATGAAAAATTTATTCTTCCTCATTATTTAAACTAAGCAAGTTTAGTAACTATGTTGACAACCGTTTTAAAGGTTCTTTTAACCTGTAGTCATCATCATGTGATGCTTCTGACAATGACTACAGGAAGTAGTCGAAACATGTAAAGCAGTGAAACAAGCTCCTCTGTCTTACAAAAAGAAAAACAGTTGAACTTTAGAAGACAGAATGAACTTTCACCAAAAATATGTTGACAACCACTAGTTTATATCCTGTTGTAATCTCTCATATGGGCGAAGGTTCATACATATTATTCACTTTTATTTCTTCACAGTTATAAGTAGAGCTGATATATCCTGCTGTAGTTCAGATATGGAGCTCTGTCAGCTGTGTCTCTGTCACAGGCCTCTGTAGCAGACCACGGGGGATTGCTTTCTGTTTTGTTGCAGGGATCATTCACACTAGTTTTCTTTTGATTTCTGGCTCGTACATCATGTTGCCCTGTTGAATTCTGTGCTTTGGTTTTTTACCTCCATCAGTGTGTTGTTGGTCTGGGTCATGGAGGCATGCCAAGCTAAATAAAGGCCTGGCAGTTGAGGCTTTGTTGAACAATTTGGGCTAGAGTGGCCTTTTTCTGTGGCATTCAGCAGTGGGCTCCACTGAGCCGGCTGGCACCAGCTCACGCTCCATTCAGAGCTCTGTGTTTGCACATGTCTGTCATTCATAGGCACGTCACCATGGGAACGGGGCAAAAGTGAGCTGCACATTAGTGGCATCCATCACAATCAATACAGTATCAAGGTGTTGGACACAAGTGTGACCTGACAACAAGAACTGACGATACTAAAAGCAGCTTTTATGTGCTGTTTGTGTGATTAGTGAAAACTTACTTTGTAATATTTTTACAGAGGCATCTTTTTAGACACAATCCTTCCACGTTATGACATCAATGGAGTAAGGCCTTCTATTGGACAGAGGACTAAACTTAGCCAAGGCGATATTGCACAAGCTCTCAAACTTTACAAATGTGCAAGTAAGAAAGACATGTTTAATACAAATTTAATACCTCTAACAAACAACTTTTCTTTATAGTAAACTTTTTTCATCTTAAATATACATGTTATTGAGATAAGTGTGTTAAAGGCTTGTATATTTTTTTAAAGAGTGTGGAGACAACCTGCAGGACAGTAGTGGAAACTTCTCGTCTCCTGGTTTCCCCGACGGCTATGCAGCGTACGCTCACTGTGTCTGGAGGATCTCAGTCACACCAGGAGAAAAAGTAGGATTGATTGCCATTGATCATCTGCCATAGATGTTTCAATTGTAATTTACATGGATGTTTATATGGGGTGACTTAGTATAATTTATTTGTCATCTCCAGATCATTTTGAACTTCACTTCCATGGACCTGTTCAGAAGTCACCTGTGCTGGTATGACCACGTGGAGGTCCGGGACGGTTTCTGGAGAAAAGCTCCCCTCAAAGGTTTTTAAGATGAAATATGTTTACCTTTGTGGTCACAGTAACAGCTTTGTGCCAAGTTACAAACTTCAAAGATCTTGGTTTTGATTTTATCACAATTATGAATGTGTAGTAAAAATGAATGTGTATTATTACTAAACATTCATTGTACATTTAATCCAATTGTAAAAATGATGGTGATTTATATTTATATTTGCAGGTCGCTTTTGTGGAGACACACTTCCAGAGTCCATTGTTTCAGTTGACAGTCAGCTGTGGATTGAATTTAGAAGTAGTAGCAACTGGGTGGGCAAAGGATTTTCTGCTGTGTATGAAGGTATGTCTCTTTGTCTAAATATTATGTTTTATTTTTATTACATTTTTAGAGGCAAAATCTTTGGCTAATCTGACTTCTCATTCACTTTGCAGCAATTTGTGGAGGAGACGTTGTTCGAGACAGTGGTCAAATTCAGTCTCCAAATTATCCAGACGACTACCAGTCCAATAAAGCATGTGTGTGGAAAATTATCGTGGCGGAGGGGTTTGACGTGGGCCTCTCTTTTCAGTCATTTGAGGTAAAATCACTTCATATTACTTTTTAAAGCTGCACACATTTTAAATCGTTAATAAATAAATCGTTTAACAAAATGAACACAATGTAAGTATCCTTGTTTTCCTCTGCAGATCGAGAGACATGACAGCTGTGCCTATGACTATGTGGAAGTGAGAGACGGCAGTTCAGACGACAGCCCTCTGATTGGTCGATTCTGCGGGTATGAAAAACCCGACGACATCAAGAGTAGCTCGAACACGCTCTGGCTCAAGTTTGTATCGGACGGATCGGTCAACAAAGCTGGGTTTTCTGCCAACTTCTTCAAAGGTCAGAAAAGTGATTCATTTTGCCTTTTTTTTTTTTTTACCATAACCACACTGTTTTTCACTAGAGATGGATGAGTGTGCGAGACCGGACAATGGGCAGTGTGAGCAGCGCTGTCTGAACACTCTTGGCAGCTACAAATGTGCGTGTGACCCTGGGTTTGAGCTGGCAGCAGACAAACGCAGCTGTGAAAGTGAGTCTGAAAAACACGCTATATTGAAATAACCAGAGCTGGAGAAATGGTTAGTCATGCAGATTTTATAAACAGAAAAAACAGGAAAAGAATAAACTACGAAAAAATAATGAGAAATTTAGATTCTAATTCCTTTTAAACCAAGTAATGAAAGAATAACTTAAACCAGTTTTATTTATGCAGAGTGAATGCTACTAATCGGCTAATACAGCTGTCCTTTACTGATAGCCTACTTCACATCGTAGAACAGTGTCAGATAGCATTTTGTTTTTTTGTTTTTTTTCTTATTTTAGAAAACTTACAGATTACACTTTTAATTGTTTATGAAGTTGGAGTGGTAATGTGGTAGTTTCTCCACAAGAGGGCATTGTTGTTTAACTGCAACTTTACAGTGAGCAATATTGACTGCAACTTTTAATCTCCAGTCAGAATCATTCAACTTCAGTTTTTTAGTGTCCCCAATTAATTTTGCAGCACAAGAATACATAATTTTGTAAGTTTATGCACCTCAAATGCCCTTTATATTAAATGTAAAAAAAACTCAATATAATCCCTACAAGCATTAAGTTCAATGAGATATTGCTTATGGCCTTCCCTTTAAAATGCTTTACAATAATATATAATTTATAATAGATCTGTTAATGGTGTATTCAATGCCTGGACTGTTACCTCTAAAGTCCATGTTGTCTCCACCAGCAGCTGCTTGTGGTGGGTTCCTGACAAAGCTTAATGGTTCCCTGTCCACTCCGGGCTGGCCCAAAGAGTACCCCCCAAACAAGAACTGTGTGTGGCAACTGGTGGCACCCATTCAGTACCGTATCACACTGGTCTTTGACGTCTTTGAAACCGAGGGAAACGATGTAGGTTTGATTGAATTGTAAATATTGAAGCTTGACAGAACAATAATTACAATGTGTGTGTGGTTTTTTAGGTTTGCAAATATGATTATGTAGAGGTGCGAAGCGGGTTAAGTTCAGATTCAAAACTTCATGGTAAGTTTTGTGGGTCAGAAAAGCCGGAGGTGATCACTTCTTTGCACAACAACATGAGGATCGAGTTTAAATCAGACAACACAGTGTCCAAAAGGGGCTTCACCGCTCACTACTTCTCTGGTAAGGCATCTTGGCACAATGTAGGGGTAGGTGATATGGTAAAAATAGAATATCATGATTTTAATAAGCCGAGATCATGATTCTAGTGAATAGAATATCAGTTATCTTCCTTAAACAGAAGACTACTGCTATAAAGAACCATTTCAATATACATCCAATCCAATAATCATCATCATTCTTAATACTTTTTATTTTCCTTTTTTTATTAACATGAACACTGGTATGCTGTAAAAATTATGGTGAAGAGCATAGCTTAAATGAATGCGCTGTATCACGATTCAACGTTCTTCCCACATTAGCTTGATCTTCATAACTTCATATCATAATTTTATTGCCATATTGTCCACCCGTAGCACAATGCATACATGTATTTGTGAAAAGTAGTTGATTTAGTTGTTTTTTGAACCTTTCTCAGATGTGGATGAGTGCTCTAAAGAGAATGGAGGTTGTCAGCATGAATGTGTCAACACCTTTGGGAGCTACAGCTGTCAGTGCCGCAGTGGCTTTATGCTGCATGACAACAAACATGACTGCAAAGAAGGTGTAGTACTAAGCACCACCATTGAGATCCATGATTTAAATGAATGAAAAAGAAGCAAGCAATTGAGATATGATTGAGCCATATCTGGTTTAGATTGCTTAGTATGCATCTGTAAATATTGCATTTTTTTCTTGATTTTTGCAAATGTCAAGTACAAAGCTAAAACTCACTATGAAATGCATTTAACTGGGGATGCACCAGTATGAAAGATTTTTAGGCCCAGTTATTCTTTTTGAAGAAAAGGGATAACTTCTCATAACATCTGTATTTTACTGATAAATAAGTAAAAATGGTGAATATTGAACGATACAGATTTTGAGTCAATATTGCTGTAAAACTACTATTAACAGAATTGCATGTAACTGACTAATTTATATCTCTTTCTTCAGCCGGCTGTGACCTTGTTGTAAACAGTGTTTCAGGAATAATCAGTAGTCCCAACTGGCCGGACAAATACCCCAGCAAAAAGGCCTGCACCTGGTCTGTGTCCACCACTGCAGGGCATCGCATCAAACTTGTATGTACATCATTTTTGGATTTTCTTTTTATTTGTGTGAAGTGGTCATTGATTTCCTGTGTCATTTAAATGCTTTAGATTTTCAATGAGATAGACATGGAGGCTCATGTGGAGTGTGCATACGATCACTTGGAGATTTACGATGGCAGAGATGCACGTGCTCCAAGTCTGGGTCGATTCTGTGGCACCAAGAAGCCCTCGCCGGTCATCTCAAGCGACAATAAAATATTTCTGCGATTTTTCTCGGACAACTCGGTGCAAAAACGTGGCTTTGAGGCATCCTACATATCAGGTAAGAAAGACAGAGATTTAAAGGGGTAGTTAAGTAGTAAAGTAGGTCTTCTGTTGTCTGTAAAGGCCAGAGGAGGGAAAAGCACTACTATTGGTCAAAATAAACTCTGATTTGAATGTTGCTGTAGAGGCCAGGGGAGGGACTAAAGTAAAACTTGACTACTATTGGTCAAAGTGGTATCCCACAAACTACTTTACATTATAGAACAGTTTCAGACTAAGCTTTTTTTTTTTATTCCAAACATTTTTTTTTATTTTAGAAGTTATACATACTACACTTTTAACTACAACTTAGTTTTAGTGGAATTTAGACTTAGCATTTTTTCCACAGTTTTACGAGGCCCTCTTTTCTGACCCTCTCATTTTGTGGCACTTCTTCAGAGTGCGGCGGAAACTTAAACGCCGACGTCAGGACCAAAGACTTGTACTCTCATGCCCAGTTCGGAGATAACAACTATCCCGGAGGCGCCGACTGTGAGTGGGTGGTCTCGGCTGAAAAGGGTTATGGAGTTGAAATCCTCTTTCAAGTGTTCGAGATTGAGGAGGAGGGAGACTGCGGCTACGATTATGTCGAGCTGTACGACGGAGCGGACACCAAGTCTCCCCGACTGGGACGCTTCTGTGGATCGGGGGTAAGGCTAAAATTAGAAGAGAGTTTAGTGTTTTAAAGGTTTAGTCTGTAAGTTCCCTAAATAAAAAATTTCTAAAATTTACTATCTGACCCTGTTCTGTAGAGGCCAGGGGAGGGACTAAAATGAAACTCGGACTACTATTGGTCAAAATTAGGAATGCATCGATGCAACCGATATTCAATCAAATATCAGGACTGATCCAGGCCTTGCAGCAAATGTAGCCCAAACTGGATCCAATATTATTTCTTATACACAAATCTTATTATAAGCAGATGAATAACATAGCAACTCACAAATTACAATTATTAATAATTTCTGACATAGTTGGAACACACTTCTAATAAGTTATTAGTAAAATGCAAAGGGTAATCAATGAATAAACTCAAAAGCCCAGGTAAGGGGGTGTGCTTCTCCAGTCAAAATGTTAACCCACAAAGTCAGATTTTTGCTGTAGAGTCCAGGGGAGGGACTAAAGGAATATAATTATTATGACAGATTTCCTACTTAACGTCATAGAACAGGGTCAAATACAGCAGTACATTTTTTTCTTTTAATAATTTTTTTGGGGGGGAAATTCCGCTTTTAATTATGTCCATTGTGTTTACTTTTCCAGGCTCCAGAAGAGATCTACTCAGCAGGAGATGCCATTGTTTTAAAGTTCCACTCGGATGACAGCATTAGTAAAAAAGGCTTTCACGTGCGATACACAAGCACAAAGTTCCAAGACACATTGCATGCAAGCAAGTGACTCTAAACCCTATCCTGAACCTAAAATGAGACTCTGGCCCTAACATTAAGTGGGACACACCCAGCTGCAGACGCAAAGTCGAAGTATGGACCGATAGAAACCACAAACACCAACCCGAATATTTTAAATTCACTTCTGTAAGGACCATGTCATTAAGTCCACTCTCCACTGTGTAGCATAGGACTCAGAATGAACAAAAATCATGTAAATAACTGCTTAGACAAGAGATGTAATGTACTGTATATACTGAAGTATGGAGAAGTTTGCTTTTAGCTTTGGCCAGAAGATGCATTAGTTTTATACAATCAAAAATCTGTAGTAAACTTAAGACTAAATGCAAAGAATTGATTTTAGTTGTTTTTGTGCCAAAATACCACAAGTTTTTGTAAAGTTTCTTTTGGATGACATGTCACCTACCATAAAGTGTCTTAGTAATTAAATCTTAGTAAGATACTAGTTCATGCATTTTACATATAACAAAGGATTCATTCAGAATTCAGTATGAACAAAAGAGCGGATTCTATTAGTGATAGAGTTACAAACTTATCTATAGCGTTTTAATACACATTTTTCAGTCAATGTACAGTAGTACATCTCCTCATTCATGTGCAAAAGGTAAAAAAGACATCAAACATTTTATATATTTTTTAACTGTACGAAATATGTACAACAGTCATCACAGTTTTCTTACACATTACAATAAAAATTGTCATGCATTTCAAATAAAAATATAATGTGGCAGTAGAACCAGCCTAAAGCTCACAACAGAAAAAAACATCAAGTGACATGTTTCTTGTCTTTTCCAGTTCACAGTTAGATCTTTGGGAGGAAAACTTTGAGAGGCTCATTTTCATGCACTTTATCCAGAAAGCCTAAGTTAAAGTATGGATAGAGTGTCTCAGTGAAGGTTTCTCTGAATGTGTATAGATGTGTCATACTCTCTGCATTATAGAAGGACACCAGGCCTCTCTTATAGTCCAGGTACACTCCTATACGGGCCAGAGGCTCCTCCAGAGACAGGACAGTCGGGGGGGACGTCCCGGCCATGTACTGGACCCCGTAGGACAGGGACAGTGTCCAGAAGCCATTGGCCGGCAGGGCTTTGATCACCCCTTTCCTCGGCACCGACTCCCGGGCCACGCCCACTGTCCACACGGTGCTGCTGTACACCTCCACCTCCCAGTAGTGACGCCCGTGGGTGAAGCCCTGGGTGCCCAGCAGAGACAGAGCAGCGTTGAACCTGTCGGGGTTGTCCTCGACCGTGTGGTTAAAGGTCTGGTAGCGCACACAGGTGAGAGATGATGTCAGGCTGAGCCAAGGGTTAGCTGTGCTGGAGTTTAAAGTGATGGCTGCAGGCACTGTAGACAGAAGCAGAGGTAAAATCACTATCACATCTGTGTAGTGTATATAGAGCAGGTGGTCTACCTGGATAAAGGCTGCCCTTCATGGACTTCCACACTCTGTACTGAAGAGGGCCTGCGAAGCGCCCCTCACACAGACTGGGAGGTGTAAAGCTGGGTTTCTCAAACTTCAGCAGCGGCCTGCCAAGAACAGCACATATGAAAAACAGTGAAGAGACAAAACCCAAACAAAGCCTAGAGAGTATAGTGCAGTACAGTGAATGATTCCCATGCTCACCTCTGCAGCAGCGCTTTGATGCCCTGAAGTGAAACAAAAAGAAACACATGGAAATGAGAGCGATGATTAGTTTTGTTGTATCTGAAAGAAGAGAAAGCTTTTTTCCATATTACATCAGTGTCTGAGCTAACAGTATCCACCCTGTGGGAGCTCCCTGTGGCTGGGGGAAAGTCCCACTGCCTTGGCCAAATCGTGGCCTTGTGCCTCAACTAAACTCCTTATCCTCTAATCACACAGCCGCGCTTCCTGTTGGCCACAAATGAAGTCTCAGCCTGAGCATGTAATTATTAAGTCATTACGATTGTGGTAGAGTCAGCAGTAATGTATATTTTGTGCTTTCTGATCACAGAATGCAGTCTGGCATTATCAGCATATTTCTGTCCAACGAATGGCAATGAATGTTGAAGAGGAAATTCAAACCAGTCACACCCAGTTCACAAAAATCTTATAATGTTTGAGCTCTGTTTTTATGTTACAAAATACTTATGGGAACAAATGAGATTGAAATGAAAAGCTGTGCGTGTGTTTGACTAATGGCTGACTCATCACTTTGTTGATCACTTCCAGATGGTGCAGACTTACTCGCAGCAGAGTGAATGGGTCCTGTTCATTGAGTTTGTCTTGGATCTCCTGCACGGCTCTCTGTAGGCGGGATATCTCCACACACAGCAGGGCCTTGTGTTCATCCAGACGGATCAGCTCTCTCCTCTCCTCTGTCTTCAGCTTCACCTGCAGCAGCTTCTCCTCCTGATACAGGAACTGGTGCAGGTCGCTGAACTGAGCCTCAATCCGCTGTTTCAGGTCAGCTGTGTGCTCCTAGAGGAGACACACCACACCAGTAAGAGATGTGTCTATAGTAGCATCAAACACTACATCTGGGTGTGTTTAGTCTGCATCATACACTCACAATTAATCACATAATGATTTATGGCCACATTATTACTGAGGTTCACCAACTGACACATGGAGTCAGCAATAAACACTAACTCATTATGGCATTAGTAAAATACAGACAAAATGTCTTAGATTGTAGATGTATGTCTTAAAATGTATACATTTGAGTACTGTTTTAACAAAGTATAGAGTCAAACAAACTTCTGACCTTGAGCTTTTTGACTTCCTCTTCAGCCTCCCGGTCACACTGCAGAGCAATGTTGAGTTCAGCTTTCAGAGAATCCATCGAGCTGTTTAGAGATGCCTGCAAAGTCAAAAACAATGATGAGCTGTCAAATGTGTATCTAGATTTAGATACTCTCCAACAGTGTCTCACCCTGTACTTGAGCTCGGCCTCCTGCACACACACCATGGAGTGAGCACGGTGCTCCTGGGACAGACCACACACCAGACACACCAGCTCCTGGTCCTCCTCACAGTACAGCTTCAGCTCCTCTCTGTGTCTGCTGCAGCAGGGCGTAGGGAGCCTGTCAGGGGCCTTCACCTCAGGCAGGCGGGGCGCAGGGCCACTCTCCTCCAGGCCGTGGCAGTAGCTCTCTACGATGTTGGCCACAATGCGGTTGGGCCGGTAGCTCTGACCCGGGTACACCTTCCTGCACTGGGGGCAGGAGCCGCTGGTCCCCTGCACGGGCCCTCGGGGGCCAGTCCAATAGCCCTCGATGCAGGTTTGACAGAAAGTGTGGTCGCAGGGCAGGGACACAGGCTGTTTGAACAAGTCCAGACAGATGGAGCAGGTGAGGTCTCTGCTGATCCTATGAGCAGAGCTCTTTGAGACTTGTGCAGTGATCCCCGGCTGCCTCAGTTTCTCCATAGCCGTCTGCACCACAAACTCTCCTTCCTTTGGCTTCCACACTTTCTTCTCAGGTTTCTTGCCCTGGTTGAGTCTCTCCAGGTTCTGCAGATAAACTGACTGGATTTTCTTCACGTCTTTCTGATTCTTGCTCATTCCTTTGCTTTTGTCGGCAGCCTTTGTCCTGAGTACAGTGGACGCCTGTGCGCTTCCTCTGGTGTGGAGTGTGGCTGCTTGGCCCCTGGTCTTTTCCTGTTGACTGTAGGGAAGGGGGTGGATCCTCAGATCCAGCAGATAGCAAGGATCTCACCCCCCTCTTCCTCCACTACCACGTCACGTCAGGAAAGTGAGGCGGGCTGTGGGCTTCTATCCTCGGCATGTTTGTTTGGTGAGGTTGGGCTATAGCTCTAAGGAGATCCTGCCTCTAACTTGTAATCTGCAGTGGAGTAACCACAGAAAAATGTAAATCCTTGAAATGTGACTTTAACTAAGTGTTTATGTGTCTCAGACAAAAGCAAAGACTCCTCTTTTTTTCTTCTATTTAAAGCAACTTCTAAGTATTCATTGTTATTGGAAGGTAAACAACTTCACAAAGCATTCAAACTGGGGAAATCGCAGTCATCCTGTCACATCCTTTCCCAACTGGTCATTATAACTGCTTCTCCCTCAGGACTGAGGCATCTGTTTATGAGATTTTCACTTTAAAATGGACTTTCCTATATATTAATTTATACTTGATATTTTTCAAGATACGGACAAAATATAATTAAATCACACTAGAATAATTACCAACATAAGAACAACAACAAGCCTCACATAAAATTAACAGCTATATTGACATGAAGTTTGTGAGATAAGATGTAATAATTTTCTTTACTCAGATGTCTTGTCTGTGCAGCATTTAGATACACTACACCTTGCTTTATTTCAAATGCTGTCTTTCAAAACATTTTAGGTAATCCACAAATAGTCCAAAAGTACTATATACAGTATTCCTCTGGCAAGTCTCTATTGATAAAAGTAGACTGCGCCCTCTGGTGTCTAAATAAGAACCGCACAGCACTCTCAGTTTGTAGATAGTTCCCTTCGGAGCACATAAAACTATTTTGAAAAGTGGAGAAAGTTTTGCAGACAAGGTTATGGATGAGGTCCTTCATTCTGATTGGCCTAAGCCTCATCAAGCCATTAGTATCTCTATTCATATTCACTAGGAGGTTATTTATGATTCACTAATTTCTTCCCTCAGTATATTTCTGTTGTGTTCTAATGAATGAAGCTGAAGATGGCCATAAAGCAGACTGCTATGTGTTATAATGACACATAAAAAGACTGGCACTGCTCATTCATTTGTAAGCAGAGGGTTCAGCAAAGGACAGAAACTTCGAACTGATGTGACAGCACAGGTTTTCAAGGGTTTTCTAACCATAAAACATCATAAACTAGACCCAGGCTGTCGTAAACGACAGCAAATGTATATCGGCAAAACGCCCCATGCGTCTGGGTCAACTGCTATAAGACCGACTGCCTTATGGCGGAGGAGGTGGTGGAAGTGTGG
>JAVQJW010148979.1:0-10303 GCA_036025195.1 Hypseleotris klunzingeri
TCTAAACTACAGTGTGAATAAAAAAAAAGAATGTCCCATGTTAAATCCTAATGGCAGATGCAAACTTAAAAAAAAACAAAGAGGTATGATGATAACATAAATCTTTCAGAGCCAGCGCCCATACTGGGCTAATAAAGCTGGGAATCGCGTGGTGTGGTCTACTGTGGTCACATCTACAGACCCAGGTTTCTGTGGGCCATCAGCTCTCACTTCTACAAGGTCAAAACTGCTTCAACTTTGACAGCCTCAAATGCACAAATTATGATCCTGTCAGAAGGAGAAAAAGGAAAGTAAATGAGGTATTTCCTTTGCCTTATCTGCTTTAGCCTACAATCCCAGGCTCTATTCAGCAACATAAAACATATTGAGGACATAGCATAGTCGACATTGAAGCTTTAAGAGTTACAGCGTTGTAAAATCAGTGGGAACTAACCTGGATAGCTATAGGTCTAACAATGGATAATCCTGGTGTCATCACTTGGTTTTATATGGCCCATTTATCATCAATATCCTTCTTTCAAACAAAAAGTGAATGACAATTAATACGAGTTTATTTCAAGCTTTCTTATTTATTTATTTATTCTGATTTACTTTGGGGATTTAAAAAAAAGCATTAGATTTAATAAAATTCCTAAAACTTTCTATTGCATGCACTTTTCACACTCGGTGATAATAACTTTTAGCCACAGCTGCACTATAGGGCTCATTGACAGAAACCTAGCTGCCATTCTGTGCCAACAGCCTCACACCAGTCACAGCATACATACAATACATGGGCAATGAGGTATAAGTGTCTTGCAAATGTACACAACAACAGTATATGTGCACGGGCAAGATTCAAACTGACGACTCTCCTCATAACCAAATCACTGGCAAAGTTATATTGAAAGGCATAACCGAACTTCAGCTTGGATATTCAAAGTGGAAAATGAAAGATCTTTATTATTTAAAAGTTATTGAAGTATTTAATATACATTATAAATGCATTAGAGGAAGGGTGTTGTTTTTTTCATATGGGGGCGGGTGACATCAGTGGATTGTATGGCCCTTCATCATGATTGGCCAAAGCCAGCTGGGCGACCCCTGCTATAAACCCTGAGCTACTACAGCCAACACAGTTTAAACAGACACCAGTAGAGGGCGCAACATAGCACTGTCCACTTAACCAGAAAAGACAAACTAGAAAGCACTTAAAGACCTCCGCCAAGGTAGCTCATTTCCCCTATGTTTTAAATAGAACTTCAAACCCCTTCTGATGACAAAACAATGACTTATCTTTCTTTGTTATTAACTTAAATTCAAGGAGGTAATGTTTTCAGTAGTCTGTCTGTCTGTCTGTCTCTTAGTGACATTAGTTTAGGAATGATAGTTTAATAAATGTGTCAATCAGCTACCAAGGTCTTATACAGGGGTTTCTAATGCAAAACATGTGTGTTTTTATTAATGCATTCTCTATCTATAAATAATAGTATGGCTGTGGTATCAAGGCATGCTTCTTCAAAGTAATGATTAAAAACTGTGGCCAAGGCAGTTTTGTTTGTAGGTTAAGGGGATGCAGGAGCTGTCCATGGTTGGGCCAATATTGTTTACAGTCATAGTAATGTGGTACGTGTTGTGTATTAGATAACTCCTTTATTTCTGCTATGTTTTTATGGAATTTGCTGATCAGGATTACCTTTTCAAGTTATTGTTTTTAAGAAATATTTGCGTTTTGAGATTAAATTGTTTCAGTACCTACATAGGGTGACCAGATTTCTAAATCCAAAAAGAGGGGCACATATTTTTTTTTCTTAATTGACCGTGCATTTTTACTTACTGAGCGATAAAAAAGCTTCCAAAATCCTTAATACTCTTTTCAAAATATGTAAAGTTATTAGCTCGTGGTCTGAAAATAATTGCATTTTTTGATTAAAACTATGACACGGTAAATAAATGTTATTAAAAGTTATTAGACAAATATATTTAAGCATATTATGTGTTGCTGATCGTCAAAATGGGGACAACTGGGACAAGATTTGTAAAAAACTGTGACAAATCAGTGTCTCCTCAGATATTTGTGGGACATGGGACAAGAAGCTTAAAACTGGGACTGTCCCCATTAAATCAGGACATCTGGTTACCCTATATATACCATTCATAAATATTTCATGAGTTTAAAGTTGTTGTCCACAAACAGAATAAAGTCAACATGTTTTTTAAATGGAAGAGTATTGCGTGTGTGTCTAAGGTTGTGTGTGCCTCTGATCTGCCTGTCTGTGGTTGTAGATGACGTGACACTGATGCAGGAGTCTATTAGGTCTGTAAAGAGAAGCTGGGCTGTCTTCTCTTCTTCCACACAGCTCATTTAAAGCTGCAGTGGACTCTGAAGATTAAACCGTTCTCTGTCAAGGAGGATCTTGTGGCTGGGTCTGGGCTGTTATTAAAGAAAAAGCACTGAGTGAAACGCATGTAAAGAAGCCATTTAGTCAAAGACCGTGGTTAGGTCTACAAACAATGGCTTTGCCCCACATGACTCCAACTCATGTGGTCTGCCTTCATCTGGCCATCAGCTTTATGTCATTCAGGCTTAATATTAGAAACGACAATATTTACTGACATTTATGAAGTGTTTTTCTCCTAATATTTACTGTTCTTTCTGTCTTTTAATTGTGTTAAACTAGAAAGCCCTCGGTGAGTGCAGACCTCCGCCAAGGCACGACTCTCCCCCAAAATTTAATCAACTGGTCAACAGACAAACGGACAAGATAGCAATATTGTATGTAAGTAGCATATTGTATATATAAATACTGTGTATATATATATATATATATATATATTATCCTATGTTATTATTTATTCTTTTTTATCTTTTCACACCAATTACAGGAGAAGCATTTAACCATGTCTAAACTAGGGCTAAGTATAAACTAGGTCTAATCCAGTTCTAAGCCAGGTCTAAACAGGGACTAAACAAAGTCTACCGTAGGACAAAATAGGACTAAACCCCTTAGTACCACTAGAGAGAGCCTCCGTTCCATGTTTTTCCACAATAAATAGTACTTTTAGTCCTATTTAGCTGGACCTACAACAAAAACACACCCATTAAATTAATAAAATTGGCAATCATTTATAGTTTATCATCAATCCAATCATGTGCCATTTTGATCGGTTACAACATTTCTCATTCCTAGTTTCCGTACAGCGTCTTCATAAGAACAACAGCTTCTTGTCTTATCACGCCTCAAAGCAGGCTCTGACACAGCTGCAGCTCCAGGCCAGTGCATCCTGACAGTGTAAAAGCCCAGATGACAGCAGCAGAAATGGAGACACATCTCTATGACAGCCAACAATGTAACTTCATCCACACAGTTGAGACTTTGAGCCGCGCCTTCTCACCGATTCTGCCCGAGCTGTGAACATAAACAAACAAACCCACACCAATCTCATTCCACGGCTTCTTTCAAATGGAGTTTTGCGTCATGTCTTCTTTGATCTGTATCTGTTCTCTGCCAAAACCAACAAGCAGTAGATGTCATGTGGCTATGTGTGTATAAAGGGGTGGGTTGATATGGTGAAAATACACTAACCAGGAAGTACAAGCCAGGAGGTATGAGAATAACATAGCAGAGATCTGGACTGGGCTTTTAATGCTTTATAATAAAAAATATGTGAATAAGCTGTGAATTTTGAGGTAGATCATCAGCACCTTCACATTATTCCTGATTCTGGATAAATAAAGGATGTATCGACCAATCAGAGTGCTCCTGTCTTATGAAAAAGTGTGTTCGGTTAAGCTACTATTCACCTCTGCAAAGGTGTACTAACCATAGGTAACTAACCATTAGAAGGGCTAACCAATGCTGCTGAAAAGGAAAAGTGTAGTAGTTTGTATGCAACACTAGAGGGCGTTACGAGATCACTCAAACAACGGCCTGCACTGATTTGCTATCGTGACTTAAAACGAATTAAGAAAAGCGATGATAATCATAAAAAAACAAAAAAACAAAAACAAATAAAGAGTCATTTTTGTGATCACATATAGGCTATATCACATATTGGCTAATTCAATGCTCTTCCATTTTCCCCACAACAAATTCTATTTAATGCTGTGACATAAGATACGTTGATAGAGAGACGTCTGACCATCAGTTTTCATTTGCGCTGACACGTCTGACACAGTCTATGGCAGGTGTTCAATATTCGCCTTGAGCCATTCTTGTAATATCAAAGTGATGCTCGACTTTTGCGTCATTAATGTAAGGCGTTAATGGAAAAACAAGAGGCGAGTCCTTAAGTATTCTCATGTAAAACCTCAAGAGTTGGAATGTCTACCACAAATAAGTGTCATGTCCCGAACTGCCCCTGAACGCATCGCACTCTAGAAACTTTAATTGAGGCTGGTGATTAAATGACCAACTGTATGGAACTATCTAAAGTGAACGGTTCTAATGTGTGTAAATGGTGACACCCACGCTCTCCCTGATAGGCCCACTCTGTGTGATTTACGCATCTAACAGATCGTGTTAGAACACATGCCCAAAGTAAATGATCAAAACAAAAAGGCTGGAGCATTTAGTTCACTCATATTAACCCAACACTCGTTATTTGAGCACATTTAAGGAAATACTCAAAGACATAGCCTGAAATGTAACCTAAGCTTTCCGATGTGGCTTGTATGACACAGTAGATTCAATTTAAGTTTATTTACAAGTCCATGTAGAGTATGTAAATATGTGGGGCATTGTCAAGTCCTCTGCACTTTTTTAAAAATCTTAATCTTAACCTATACTCAACATTAGTCTGCATACTGCTGGGCCGGTAATCAGCAGCCTTCGAAGTGAAAGCTTAAATCATTCTTTAAACGTAAACGATCGTTACAACAGTAGCCTTTATGTCATATAGCCATATGTGTTTTGGAGACAAAGGCTTTGATGAAGTTAATAAAATAAAAAGCCTACATTTGAAATGATGATGCTAGGCCTAACTGACGCCACTAGATGGCGCATCTGTACCGCTTTATCGTAAGTCCAAACAGCAGAGCTGAGAGACTTTGGATCCTGTGGATACCTGCCGCCTGCGCGTGGAACAAAGCCGCCTGTGGCTTAAACTCATTTTTGGATTAATAAATTATGTTCTGAATTTAGTGCGGTGCATTTATTTGTGAAACAGCTTGTGATAAACGACTGTCACTGCAGAAATAGGCGTGTGTCAGTCAACACAAATGTCTAAAACTAATACACCTGTAGCCTACATAATAGTCTGTATTATAATAAATGTCCAAAGATGATTTCTCACACACAACAACACTGTTTTTGATCTAGGCCTTCTTACTACTGTCATGTATGAAGCTGAGACCAACTATCGCCTCTCACTCTTTCTTCACACCTGACATTACCTCTGTGGACGCTGTCATTTTCTCATGTACAGATCAGACTGGTAGAGGTATATTTAGTAGGCTAATGCACGACTATTACACGTTCTTTCTCAAAGATACTGAGCTGTTATCAGCTCGGCCTCGCGTGGCCCCTTGGGGGCGTCCTCTCGTGTTAATACAGACCTATCGTCGCCTTACGTGCAATAAAAGCAAAGATAGTGAAGCTAAAGGCGCCAGGTGAGCAATAAGACGCACATATTGAGACAGCTTGTGTCATTTCTGTGTATTCTCTAGCGCCAGACAAGCTACACATTAACCCCACAACATACAAATAAAGATATGGCTTTGATAAACTCGCGACACGAAGAGTAATAAAATAATAACCGAGGATTCTGTTGCTTTGTGTTAGATAGAGCCTGTGTTAGAAAACAGACAATACAAACTTATTACAGCCCATTGGAGATCAGCTTTAACCGATGCTTCTGTTACAGTAAAGACATACATTTACACAATACAAGCCATACGCGTGTTTTACACTGGGTCATTTTCTGCTTTTATTTCTAGATGATCTGAGAGAAACAGTGATCATCAGGGAGTCCACTTTGTCATATGAACTTAGACATACTCTTTTAGACCAGGCATGTGTGTGTGCACATACAGTGGTTCATAAAAGAACTGTGGAAACTAGAATCAAGTATTAGGGCGTTAATCTACATGCATATAGCCCTCTACATACAATATTACAGTGGTGTGATATTTTAAAAACTTGAATTTAAAAACACGAGTCAGATACACATCAATGCGCACAATGGCATTTGAATGTTTTATTGAAACGTTCAAGATCACGATGTCGATGTTGTAAACTAGACATAATCCAATGCAACATAAGAAACACAAAAAGAGACCTTCATATTTGTATGCGACACTTTTGCCTCATCAGCAAATTATTAGAAAGAAAATGGAGAATACTTCTGCCACACCTGATATTCAAAGTTTCTTCTGAAGCCACTGGTGCAGTGCGTCGTCGCCTTTCGAAAAACAGTAGCACTTCACGCACAAGGACAAGTGAAAACACAATGGCACGTGAGTGTGAGGACATTTAAGGGAGTTCAGGTCCATTTGAGAAAGATGAGGGAATAAATGCAAGTGGCAACAAAATTCAAATAATAATCCCACAAACGAGCTTTACACAGGTCAGTATCAACAATAAATTAGATGGATCCCTAGAAACAAACTACTCAGTGGTATTTACACGCAATAACAATATGAAATAATTACATAAATATTTTTATTTATCCGTATGTACACCGATATTCTTTAATATTAACTTTAATGTCTGCTTCCCTTTGCATTATGCGCGTGTGGGGGCCACAAGTTTAGTCACCAATTAGAAATGAACATACAAAAGGACATCCTATTTAGAGTCAAAGTATAAGAATTTGAACGTTTGAGGGCATGCAGCGTTTTGCAGTGGCCTGCGTAAAGACGCACGTCTGTTCACGCCACGTAAGAATACAGCAGTGTTTTAAAAGAAGGACCAACGCTAAGTACAAACAATGCCAAATGAACGCCGAGTGCATATGTACGTTTAGATCGAGAGAAGGACAAAGCAGCAGTTCTCCCAAACAAAGCGTAGGTCATTTACATCCAATACTTGTACGGTATTCAAATGACAAGAACGTGTGGTTTCATATAACAAAACAAATCAACATAGCAGTCGTGTTTAACCAAAGTGCATTTCAGAAACTAAAACAGTCAAGTTTTTAGTTTGCTTTTAAACCTGTGAGAATCTAAATAAGTCCTAAAGTCTTCATTTTCCAAACAACAAACGTGTGTATTTGTCTTGTTCTTTTTCTGAACGGATCTATGGAGATCCGCTCCTGGGCCGGTCCTGACTGGAGTCTAGGCCGCTGACCAGGCGCTGAATGCTCTGCAGCTCGTTGGCCGCATCTTTCTCCGAAGCTAGAGTCTTTGGGGACAGCGACACAGAACCAGACGAGATAGTGGACGAGTGACTGGTGACTTCTGACGTGGAGTCCAGCGTTACAGCAGACACGGGGCTGGTGGCCTTAAGGTCAGACCCTCCGCTGACCATGGAGGGCATGGCCGTGGTGAGCAGCGTGCTGTCTGGCGCTGTCATTGGCAGCGAGTAGGGGCTATACCTGAGTCTGGGCCGCACTGCGCTCAGGAGCGGATGCCTGTGCACAGACGAGGACGCGGCGGAGGAGGCCGCGGCTGCTGCAGCCATGTACGTGTACGGGTAAGGGAAGAGTCCACCAAACGGAGACATAGCAAGGCCCTGCAACACACACAAACCAATATTTGTATTAACAGAAAAAAAGACAAACAAACCCATATTGACAGCGTATCTTACACAGCTAACTATGACACAGGCACAGGCCTACATACACCCGCTCATATTTTAAAGAAAAGTGTAGAAGAGAATAATATTGTAGAGAATATAGTATAATATATATATAATATATATAATATATATAGTCGGTGCCTGACAGACCAGTTCTGTTAAAACAACCGACTTCTGTGACTCATTGCAACAGTGTGTAAACACAGTTTTAATGACATTATCACAAGGTTCAACACCTCCAAGTGTTTCCACAAACATAACTTAGAACACGTGAATGATCTGGTTCTCATTCTCATCAAAAAGAGATGTCAACATGTCAACTGTTTACATGAGAGTCATACTAACAGATGAATATGGTAAAGGCCTCATACATGTGATATTATAGAAACTATTATAGAAACTGGTTATACCTGTGATGCCAACATGTGTTGCTGCAGATGGAAGGGCAGGCCTGGTGCTCCGGTCAGGGTTTGCTGCGGAGAGGCCATACTGGTGGTGTCGATACTGCTCACTCCTCCTGATGACACGGCCGCCAGCAGGGGCCCCATGCCCGCAGCCATGTTCGAGAACGCGCTCCCCATGTTGAACTGACCCGGGTGCAAGAGAAAGGGGTGCGCGCTCCCGAGGTGATTAAAGAACTGCTGTCCCGTTAGACCCGTAGGAAATCCAAAGTTATGCAAGTGCCCGTGGCCCAAGTGCGCGCTGTCAGTCTGAACAGTCAAGGGCATAAAGCTGTCCTTCAGAGAGCGGCACTCGTCTGTTTTCACCGGCTCCATGTTGGGACTCTTCATGTCCTCCGCTGAGCGTGTGGTGCTGGAGATGACAGTGACGGGGCTCTGCCGAGAGTCGGCCTGGCTCTTCTCTGTCCTCGAGCCGGTGTCCCGCGCTCGTACCCCGGCTTCACTGAAGAGGCTGCCTTTGACAGGACTGGCCTCGTGCTCCTCTGTAGTGGTGGTGGAGATCTTATTAGAGTCAGGGGCGTCTTTGAGGTGTCCATCTTTACTCTCGTCATCACTGTCATCATCGCTGTCACCAAAGTCTACAATAAGAATTACAATTAACATATTTTTGCAGGGTTGAACAAAAATTAACTTAGCCTACTCCAACTGCACATTTCTGCTCATTTTAGGTAATAACTAAATATATTTGTGTGCATAGTCTTTTCAGTATACGTTTTAAATTCAAATCATCTTCCCATTATGTCCATAATAAAATGTTTGTCATTATTCAAATAATTAAAATGCAGCTTACCTTTTAGGTGTGCAGGGCCCGTGGACACGGCGGGGGACGAGGCTTGGCCAAAACACTTGAATGAGGGCTGCTCTCCAGAGGAGTCGTCCGAGGCGCAGTTCTCCTTCTTCTGCTGCTCCTCGTATGAACGCATGGACTGCAGAGCCAGCTGTTTCCTGTGCGTAAAACACGCGTTATTACAGCTTCCAACACACTCAGAGGTGAGGCTTAAAGGCAGATGCTACAGGTGAGAACACAGTCCACAACCTTTACCAACTTTCACATGTGCCACATAAATAAATATGGCAATCCTAAAGCCACACGTTAACGCCAGTCTAAATGGACAAAAAGCACTGTTTGATTCTAGTTGTTATTTAAATTCAGTTCTTACCTCTTTTCTCGTCTGCCATTGCCAGTGTCACGAAACCCTTTAGCAAATGGATTATGATCAATTTTCAGCTGAGTTATCTGAAATGAACAACAGTGTGTTGGTTAGTTATTATTATTATTATTATTATTATTATTACAGTGTAAGTATTTAATACAGTATTTAAGGCAAACTTTACACGTGGCCTGCCACTTGATCTATTTATTTATTCTTTTTAAGCACTTTGCTAATTATCGTGGACTAAAACGATGAGCGATAATTTCAGCATTGCGCACGGCCCTGTCTTGTATGTCACGGTTAATAAAAGGTTGACAGTGCAGTTAGACACCAGCAAACAGTCCCGCACATTTGTTCTTTTTCTCCATTCAAGCGCAACGTTCTTTCCCCTCTTTCCCTCCTTTCTCAGCTCACTCACTTGGAGGCATAGCAACAAAGTCTGGGTTTGCGCCAAATCCCTTCCACGTGATTAAATAAAAGCGAGGTAACCAGCATGACATATCCTTAAAAATATCAAATGCTGAGTAGGCAACATAGTCCCTTCACGGAGAGCCCTCGTACTCAAGGCCAACAAACAGTCTTTCATATTTGATGACAACAAAATGGTGTAGAGCAGAGAGAGTGAGACAGCTGAGCAGACCAGCACACACCGTTAAAACGCTTTAGTCATGAGCGTCCTTACCTTGTCATTTTGATACGCAGTCACCGCAATGAAATCCGTCTCTGGGAAAACGTACGTCCTGAACGTACTGTAGGGCAGTTTCAGAATATCATTAGCCCTTACGATGTGAAAGCGAGGCTGGTATTTGTGCATTGAGTTAAGAATCGTCTGCAAAACACAAAGAAACACACAGACATTAGCGAGTTGCTATATGTATAGTCTGTACGTTCATATTGCACACGGGATTGGTCTAAAAGATTTTCTACGACAAATCCTAATCCATTGAAATTAATTAATCCCAATTTACAC